>JADRCH010000243.1:6345506-6417491 GCA_019843965.1 Rhynchomys soricoides
CACAAATTGAGAAAATGCCTTACCACTGGATCTCATGGAGGCATTTTCTCAATTGAAACTCCTTTCTCTGTGATAACTTCAGCTTTTGTCAAGTTAACACACAAAACTAGCCAGTACAATTGACCCCTTGTCATCTTGACACACAAACACATCACCAATAAGCCTTAACCCTTACTTCCTTATTCATCCCCAAGATCTAAATAACTTTACAAGTCCCACAGTCTTTACAAATATTTACATATTAACATTTCAGTCCCTTTTAAACATCCAATCTCTTAAAATTCAAGATTTTTTAAAATTTCAAAGTCTCTTGACTGTGGGATCCACTAAAATATCTTCTTATTTCAAGAGGGAAAATTATCAGGGCACAGTCATAATCAAAAGGAAAATCAAACTCCAATGGTCCAATGTCTGGGATCTACTCACGATCTTCTGGATTCCTCCAAGGGCTTGAGTCACTTCTCCAGCTCTGCCCTTTGTAGCACACAGCTTATCTTTTAGGCTCCAGATGCTTGTACTCCACTGCTGCTGTTCTTGTTGGTCATCTCATGGTACTGACATCTTCAAAACACTGCTGTCTTCCATTGCAACTAGGCTTTACCAACAGCCTCCCATAGGCTCTCCCCATGGTGCCAAGCCTCACCTCCCCTGCATGGCCCCTTCAGTCCTAGGCCATCAACTGCAACTGAGGCTGCACTTTCACCAATGGCTTTCCACGGCCTCTCACAGTGCCCAGGCCTCAGCTGCTCATGACTCCTTCATGCCTTCAAAACCAGTACCACCAGGGAGACTCTTACATATTGCCAAGTCCAGCCACCGCTCAAAGTACAACCCCAGCTATCTCTGGAATGCAGCCTCTGTGCTCTCAGAAAACACTTCTCAGATTTCACCCCAATGATGCTGGTCTCTTCTTAATCACCACTAATATCTTAGCTCCAGCTAACTAGCATCAATAGTCCCAGCAATGCTATGGTTTTGCTTTAGTAGTTCTGGTATCTTGTTAATTACAACTGATTTCTTCAGCCCCAGCTAACCAAAACCACAGAATCTTCCTGGTCAAAATAGCAACGGCCCTGTTAGGAGTCTTTAATCTTCCCTCTGAAATTTCACAAGCCAGGCTTCCATCTTCTGCACTGTTCTCAACATTATCTTCCAAGCTCCTATAGAACACCCCCACAGAGCTCTTAACATCCCAATGGCTCTTCTAGGTCAAAAGTTTCAAAGTCCTTCCACAGTCCTCCCCAAGACATGGTCAGGTTGTCACAGGATAACGCCACTTCACTGGTACCAATTTGTCTTAGTCAGGGTTTCTATTCTTGCACAAACATCATGACCAAGATGCAAGTTGGGGAGGAAAGGGTTTATTGAGCATACACTTTCATGCTGTTGTTCATCACAAAAGGAAGTCAGGACTGGAGCTCAAGCAGGTCAAGGAGCAGGAGCTGATGCAGAGGCCATTGAGGAATGCTGCTTACTGGCTTGTTTGCTTCTCCTGGATTGCTCAGCCTGCTTTCTTATAGACTCCAAGACTACCAGCCCACAGATGGTACCACTCACAAGGAGCCCTCCCCCCTTGATCACAAATTGAGAAAATGCCTTACCACTGGATCTCATGGAGGCATTTTTCTCAACTGAAACTCCTTTCTCTGTGATAACTTCAGCTTGTGTCAAGTTGACACACAAAATTAGCCAGTACAAACACAATAGAGAAACACATATTTAACTCATCTAGAAAATACTGTAAAATTAATTGTGAATGTAAAATGAATGACTTGTGACTATAGCCACAAGTCATTTATCCTGACAAAACCTTGTAAAATTGAAGTCTGAAGTGTTTTTATATTTGAGAGCTTGTTCTGACTGTACATCCTGAGTCAACTTTGAATCATTTCAAAATTAATCCAAAACTAATTCAAAATTTTGTTGAAATTTTATCACCTAGAATCAATTAGGGCTAGGTGAAATCATGAATATTAAATGTAAAAGTCTTGAAAATTAAGAACTAGGAAAGAATTGATAACATAATTATAGCATAATACTCATTTATCCATGAATATGTTTATTGTGGAAGTAGTATGTACAAAATATTGAATATAGCATTAGAGACACTGAGGGATAATTTCGAATGACTGGATCTTTAATCACCTAGGAGATGAAACTCTAACAACATTTTCCAGAAAGTGTCTACTCATTTATTAAGTTCAGAAGGATCATCATAAATGAGGAAAGGACCATTCAGTGTTTGGGCCCTAAACTGAATAAAAACAGGAAGCATGCTGAGTACCTTCATTTACAGGACTCTTCTCCCTGTGTATGTACAAAATAAACCAATATCTCAAGCTCCTGCTCCTGTGCTTTCCCAATTGTGGCTGACTGGAACATAAAACTGGGAGCTGACATAAATTCTTTCCATTAAGTCTTTCCTTCAAAGTACTTGGCTATAATAGTGAGAGTCTAACTAGCACAGTCCAAAAAACATAAACACACAATATTTCAGTTTTTAACCGTTTCTAAACATGCCATAACATTTTCCAAAAAAAGAAGGCTGCCTTATATCCCCAGTAGTAGTACCTGAGTGTTCTCCACATTCTCCTAACATTTGTTGTTTTATGTCTTTTTTGATAATATTTATTTATTTATTTATTTATTGTGCAAGGATTGTATGCACGTAGGAAATTCTTGGGAACTTTTAATCCTGGGGATTGAAATCAGGTCATGAAACTTGGCACCAAGTACCTTTACCCACTGAGCCACTCAAGGATCTAATAACAGCAATTTGTGTTCAATGATTGTGAGAACTTTTTAAATATACTTAGTTGACTATGTATTCTATTAATGAATCTGACTCCTGTGATTTCAGACATTTTATAAATTGAATCTTAAAATTGTATGGATGACCCCCCCACACATACACCTACACATATGATATGTAAGGAAGAAGTAAAAGTGAATATAATAAAAATATGTTACATGAAACTCTCTAAAAATTATATATTTTTTTTAAAACTGTGCTTAAAAGGGGATTTATGTACAGCATCATGATTGTTGATTTAATGTCCTTGTTCTATTTGTTTTTGCATGACTGTGTGTGAGTGTGTGTGTGTGTGTATGTGTATGCATGTATGTTTCTTTGCCTCTGTCATAATCTTCTAAGGATTGTGCTTAACGTTTGAAGTTCAGTACCTTAAATAAAAACTATGTGTCAGGGCCTATTGTCTTTTGTGTGGTCGTTGCTGGTGTTAATGCTTGCTTGTAGCTCTGTATTTTGTTTTTCTTCTTGATTTTGGATACAGGAATGTCTGTTCCATTACATGGTGATAAATGAGAATTTGCCATTTGGCATGTTAAAAGGTCGGAACCTTCAAGTGGGTCAAGAGGCTGTTTGTATATTGGAGCACATCTATGAATTTTTCTGCTTGGTTAGTAGGTTTAGCAATACAAGAGCTATTCAGATATTTCTTAGGTCTTTCCTGAACTTATACACAGTTCTCTATAACCAGAGAGATGCCAACCTCTGTATCTGCTACATCTATTCAAGTTATTTAATAATTTCATTTTGTTGTTAATTCATTAATTGGTTCCCTTAAAAATTCTTTGAACATGCATATGTATGTATGTATGTATGTATGTATGTATGATCAGGTAGTATCCCAATAAGGAGAAAAAAAGCAAATTTAATTTCCACTGAAACATGAAATACAGCAAGTAGAGTTAATACCCAACTAAAAATACTAAAGGAACTTTAATGGTCAGACTATTACTAATGTTTCCAATCTAAAATATTTACTTGGCTATATCATGAAGCAATATATGAGGTTGACCAAATAAATATTTTTGGAGTGATTTTTCAATATTTTGTGGATATATAGGTGAATAATGTCAGTGAATTTTGAAGGCTCAAAAAATGCATACAAATAGCTAAACATATTGTCAACATTTCATTAACCAAAACTCTTCAATCAAACACACAGCAGCCACAACTGTACTGTCAGAGATGAAGATTCACCCAAAAGAGGAGAATACTGAATGCATAGTTCTTTATTCTTGTGCCTCATAAAATAATAATTGGGTATCACTGGGCACATAAAGAAATGTCACCAGTAATTTTAACTGGAACCTCTAACTCCAAATTTTCCTTCCCAAATACCTGGGATGGTGAGTCCATTTAATTGAATTAAAATGGACAAATTGAGAAATTCTATTGAGAGCATCCATTCCAGTGGTACAAATTATCAAGTTCTATATTTAATTGCTTAAACATATGAAATATAGTGTCTGGTACATGATTTCTATTTTGTAAAACAGATTTTGAGGGGAATATTGTTTTTCCAACCACTTACTATTCTGTGTATTAAACTTTACTTAACTAATGGGGTGTTGCTAATGTTTCCACTATAAATTCTTACTTCAGTATTTAATAGCCATAAAATATAATATTGGAAAATATTGGAAATTTCTGTAAAAACTCAATTTTCCCAGAAAGCATCACACACTGTTCTATATTAATCATATGCTGTGTTGTGAGCACAGTCTATAAATAAACCTGAGTATCATAACAGGTGTAATGAGCTGTAAATATTATTTTTGATGCTATAACATTTTCCAGAGCTGGAAAGGGGTAAAATTACCAAGTAAAACTGGTATATGTACTACTGTAGCACTGGAGGCATGAAAAAGACATCTTCATTCTTAAATGGTCTAAAAACCAAGGTTGAGGTAGAAATCATGGAATTACCTCATGATCTACAGCTGTGACAACTAGCTACACAACATAGTATTTTTACATAGACTGTAGGGACTTACCAGAAGAAAGAAAAATGATTGTAGGAAAAAAAGTTTTGTGAACAAATAAATGAATGACAATGTGCATTGCAGAAGAATCTCACCAAAACTTCCATCACTGCCAAATATATACATAATTATGTAAGCTTCTTCCAGACCAAAATTTAATGCACACATTAACCGACTCTTACTCTTACTATTTTGTTTGATCTCTCTCTCTCTCTCTCTCTCTCTCTCTCTCTCTCTCTCTCTCACAAACACACACACACACACAGAGGTGGGCACACACACCTCATTTATTTAAAAAATAAATAATTAAATATAATGAGGGGTGGGATATTTTTGTTTTGAAAGTTTTACACAATATACAATAAAAAAAAATATAGTGTTTTTTTTCTTTTATTGGATATTTTATTTATTTGCATTTCAAATGTTATCCCCTTTCCCGGTTTCCCCTCCAGAAATTGCCTATTCCATTTCCCCCTCCCCCTACTTCTATGAAGGTGCTCCGCCACCTACCCACAGAGTTCCACCTCCGTGCTCTGGCATTCGCCTACACTGGGGCATCGAGCCTTCACCAGACTGAGGACCTGTCCTCCCACTGATGCCCTACAAGGCCATCCACAGCTACATATGTGGCTGGAGCCATAGGTCTTTCCATGTGTACTCTTTGGTTAGTGGTTTAATCCCTGGGAGCTCTGAGGGGTCTGGTTGTTGATATTGTTGTTCTTCCTATGGGGTGGCAAACCCCTTCAGCTCCTTCCGTCTTTTCTCTAACTACTCCATTAGGGACTCTGGGCTCAGTCCAATGCTTGGCTGCGAGCAACTGCCTCTGTATTTGTCAGAATCTGGGAGAGCCTCTCATGAGACAGTTATATCAGACTCCTGTCAGCAAGCACTTCTTGGCATCCTCAATAGTGTCTGGGTTTGGTGGCTGTATATGGGATGGATCCCCAGGTAGGTCAGTCTCTGGATGGCCTTTCCTTCAGTCTCTGCTCCACACTTTGTCTCCATATTTCCTCCTGTGAGCATTTTGTTCTCCCTTCTAAGACGAACTGAAGCATCCATAGTTTGGTATTCTTTCTTCTTGAGCTTAATGTAGTCTATGAATTGTAACGTGGGTATTCTGAGCCTTTGGGCTAATATCCACTTATCAGTGAGTGCATTCCATGTGTGTTCTTTTGTGACTGAGTTACCTCACTCAGGATGGTATTTTCTAGTTCCATCCATTTGCCTAAGAA
Source organism: Rhynchomys soricoides (assembly GCA_019843965.1). NCBI lineage: Eukaryota > Metazoa > Chordata > Mammalia > Rodentia > Muridae > Rhynchomys > Rhynchomys soricoides. Next base: position 6,351,530 of record JADRCH010000243.1, read on the forward strand.
ACTGAGGACTCAGCTATACTACACCTGGGCATATACCCAACATACATCAAGGACCCATGCACCACTATGTTCATAGCAGCCTTATTTATAATAAACAGAAGCTGGAAACAACCCCAGATGTTCTTCAACAGAGGAATAGATATGTAGTGATTTTTTTTTTTAAATTGAGTTTAATTGTATAAATTCAGTCTAAGGTATATATGTGTTAAGAGTCCGGCCTGTCGGTGTGAGACCAGCCAGTGCTTGGTTGACTTCAAGTCTGACCACCCACTACTGTGAAATACAACATTGATCCTCACAGAATAAACAATGAAAATAAAGACTCAGCTAAACTTTCATAGCAATACATGACTAATTGAATGATATGAGCTGCAGATGGAACATTTCCTTTCCAAAAGAACTACAGGAATGGCAGCACACATTCCTATATAACCAGATTGCTACCTGGGATGCCAAACTGATGTTCCATTACAACTGACATATGATGCCTTCCTGAATGCAAGCAATGAGCATCTGCACTTTCCATAACGTTTTCTGTTTGCTCTAAGTTTTAGACCTAAGCTCTCATATTAAAACTTGGAAGTATCTTTCATTCTAAAATTTCCATCTCTTTTTGTTAAAATCTTAAAGTGAAGAAGCAATACAACCATTGACTGTGTATCTCAGGGACTTTTGGAAATTTCTGGAATTAAATAGTATATGTACTTCCATAGTGTAAGGAATCACTCTGTTGCAATTTGGTTCCACAAAGTTATATAGCATCTATATTTCCCATAGCACATCCTTGTCTCTATCAGCTGTAAATGAACATTCCATAAAAATTTTATACAATATAACTCGCAAATAAGAGTTAGCTAGTTGGAGAATCTCTCAGAAGAGAAGAAGAGAGGATTCAAGGAGCAAGACAGGTCAAGAACATGAAAAGAAAACCTACAGAATCAACTAATCATGGGACATGGGAGCTTATAGAGACTGAACTAGATAGCATGCATGGGATGTATAACAGATGTGCAACTTGGTCTTCATTTGAGTCTCCTAATAACAGAAACAGTGGTTGTAAGTGACTCTGTTGCTTGCCTTTGGATCCCTTTGTCCTACCTGGTGTGCCTTGTGTAACCTTAATAAAAGATGTACCTAGTCCCATTGCAACTTGATAATGCCAATAGGGGTTGGTCTTTGAGAGGCTTCCCATTCTTTGAAGAAAAAGGGAGGGGGTGGAAGGAAGGGAGGGAAGAGGGTAGGAATGGTGGAAGAGGACAGAGATGAAAGCTACAATTGGGATATAGTAAATTAATTAATTAATTAATGAAAAAGGAAATTATGAAATCCCCAACCAAAAAACAAAAACAAAAACATTTCCTTTTTTTTTTTTTGATAACAGCACAGTAGATATTAGAAATATATTCTAAAGAAAAAATAATTATTTTAGCTAATTTTTAAAAATAAACTTACGCAAGGCTTTAACAGACAAGGATCCAGATTCTGAACTTGGGCTGTTTACTGATCAATCTTGAATCCATTCAACAACAAATGACTCTGAAGACTAAGCATCATGCTGACTCTAGGTACAGATGTGTAACAAATGAGGGATGGGGGAAAGGTAGTCATTGCTCTCACAAAACTTCTCTGTCTTGCTCTTGATATTACTATGCACCAAAATAATTATAGGAAATTATTTAATGTTTTATGTTTCTAACTATAAAGAAGATAGAAATATGGAGGAAAAGATGAAGAAACTTTTGCATGGAGAAATCAGAGGAATTATGAAGAAGTATGCCACATAAGCAAGATAATTATGAGGAGATAGTTTTTTCTTTTAATGTACTAATACTTAGTGTCAAGAAGAGGAAAAGGAGGAGGAGGAAGGAGGAAGAGGTTATTGTCTGTTGTCTCTCCAAGCCATATTGTTAGTACTTCTTTCTCTTATTTTATGGCCAAAAGTATTTTCCTCTGACTGTCTTTCACCAGACTCTTACAGGCACACAAAATGGAAAATACCACCAAGAGATGGAAAGGTAGAAATGTTCCCCTCCACCATACCCTTTGACTTAACACAGGAGTCACTCTTCTTTATCATTAAAGTCACCATTGGAAGGTATCCAGTTCTCGCTGAACTCTTGTCATAGTTTGGATGTTCATTGTCATCCAAAGACCTTACACTAAAATTTTGTCCTTACAGGGAGTGGGGAATATTGGAGAGTGGTAGAATTTTAGAAGGTGGAGAGGTGTTAGATACTTTAGCCATGGGGTGGGTGGAATCTCAAAGTGGATTTGGTACTGTGAGTACTCTTCTTGTTCCATTGCCACTATTCACACCTTCAATATATAGTTTCAGCAGGGTGTGTACTTATCTGTTCTCTTCATCAAAGCTCAATCCAGTGACGTCCACTGACTGTAGAAACTGAACTTTCCAAGGGGTTAGTTACTTAAACTTTTCCTAAGGTAGCTGCCTCAGTAATTTTATTTAAATAATGCAAATCCATTAATACAAAAGTTGCTGCCAACTAATGAAATCATTGCAATGATTTTGTCTAAACATGTCAAGGAGGGTTTAGATTATCTGGACATTGAAGAGTTTGAAGAAAGAACAGCCTCTTCAAAAAATTGGTGCTCTGAAACCTGGCTATCCTGATGCGGAATAACATAGTAGAAGCCTATGCCTCACTTTGTAAAATAATCAATTATACATTAATCAAAGAGACTAAAACTATTCAAGGAAATTTTTCAAAATATCAACTAGGAAGCTACTTCTGGGATAGGCTTCAGAGAAGTCCAAATATAATTCTAAGATTTTACAAATAAGATTTCCTCAAGCTAAATACTTTGTTCCAGCAAAAGAAACAACAGAGTAAAGATTCAGCCTACAGAGTAGGAAGGATTCTATGCCACTGTTCACCAAACAGGAGATTAATATTCTGTATATATAAAAAAACGTAAGACTTATATCCCTACACCCCCCAAAAAAATAGATAACCTAACCAATAATAAGTCAAGTGAATTGAACAGGTGGCTTTCAAAATATAAATGACCAATAAAGGCATGAAAAAATCCTCAACATCCTTAGTCAAAAGGTAAATGTAAACCAAAAATTGCACTGAAATTCACCATAGTAAGAATCTCCAAGAGGACAAATGTGTGGTAGGGGATGAATCTTTACGCAGTTGTTGGAAGTGTTGTTTTACCTTGCTCTACCTACCACTTGATATGTATATGGAGATGTACTTAAGTCAGCAAACAGAACGTGTACCTGCACACCTATATTCCTTGTCACCACTGACAACAACCAAGTTACAGAGTCATCTTTTCTCCTCCATGGACGAAGAGATAAAAAGAAAATGTGACATATAAACACTAGGGATGTATATAGTGAAGGTCTAGCTGGTTAGATTTCATATGAAAATGAGAATTCTCCTGAGCATTGGAATGAAGGAATTTAGAAGCATAGTAAGTGTGCTCTAAGGTTAAACTGAGAAACAACAGGCTTTATTGGACACTTCAAAGCATCCTGATAAAAGCACGGAAACAATGGGCTGGTTTAAGTCACCTGCTGAGTGACAAACAAGAAGCAGGGCAAAAATATTAAGAAATATTACAGCCTGGACAGAACAGGAGAACGAGAAATCTTATTAGAATAGCACATGGGTAGGCAAGCAGAGTGTGGTGAAAAAGTCTCTTGCCAAAGAAAGTACTAGGGATGTTAACCATTACCAGTGGAAGGAATCCCCAAAATCTCCAAGGCCCCTAGGACATCATAGGACAAGAAGAACCCAGAAGAACAAGTTTATCTCAGAGATCATTCACTATTCACTGGGCAATTAAGTATACCATGACAATTATTGCTGGCCAGGTGTTATTGGCAGCAAGCCTCAGCAAACACCATGTAATCTGTTTTATTTTGTTTTGTTTTGTTTTGTTTTTATGAATATGCAAGAGTTGGGGTGATGGAAGGGTCTACTGAGTTTTTTCTTTCTTTTTTGTTCCTTGGAATACAATAGAATTGTGCAAGAATGGAATCCACTCTGGGAATTCTTGATGGATCATGCATAGGAGAGCTCTGGAAATGAACATGAAGCTAAAGTAACAGCAGAGATTCCAATAGTTTGCAATGGTTGCGAGGGAAAGTTTCAAATACCAATAGAAAACAACCTAGAAGTTCATGTGGACTGGACTCAGCACAGCAATATAGACAGGGCTCTACAAGTGCCTGGGTACACACTTCATGCCACTGTCTCCAGTGTGCAACAGGTGTAATATATGGACGAAGCATTTACCCTGTTAAAATTCAGTCTTCCTTTGGGCCACTTGCTCACTTCTGAAATAGAGATATTTAGCCCATAGAGGTCCCATTGTCATATATTAGAACCATCTAACTTGAATTTTTTCTTTGACAGTGGCTTGCATATGAAAATCTGCCTTTGTTTTACACACTTTTATTTTGCATTTTGAGCAATTCTGGAAGATACTCTGAGACTTATGTGAATAAATTTGTTTTGATTATTAAAAGAATATCAGTATTTAAGGAAAGCAGGGATGGCATGTTTTGCTTTGGGTATCAAAATTTCTTTCAACAGGTCTAACATTAGAAGTTCACCTGACCCCACTGATGAGAACTAGTGGTATTCCTCAGGTCCTTATGAACACTCCAAGAGAGATGGAAAGACCATAGTCAATTTCCCTTCCTCTGCTCTGGCTTGAAACACCACTATGAGCTGCTACATACATTCTTGTCACAGTGTGCTGTCATCCACTGTCCTCTCTGGAGGTCTGACAAATGGGGTCTTGAGGTTCATGAGCCTTTTCTGCTTGTGTGAGGTATCTAGGGTGTTGTACTCCTGTAATACAAAGCTGGATTAAATGCATTTTTACTCCACTCTTTCTTTTTTTCTCATTAAGCCCCCATGAAGGTAATGACACTCAGCAGATTCCTCAGCTTTGCTGTTTGCATCTCTGCAAACATGAATTTTGTTTTCTAATGAAGTTGGAGTACCAAGTTTTTAAAGACTGTAAGATGGCAACTTCATCTTTTAACTTAACTATACATGCACACAAAAAGAATTTTAAAGATTAAAAGTAGGTGTATTGTATGCCAGCAAATATCCAGGCTTATACTACAAAAGAATCTGTTCCACAGGAATATAAACAATAGAAAAACAGTAGTCTTATTCTCTCTGGTCTTCACAGTATCCACACTCAGCTTGCATGGTCTAGGTTTTTAGTAATCGCCAAATATGTGGATCTACCCGTAAAGATTTTTTCACCATGAAAAGATTCATTTTCAATATTTGTAAACTAAGAACTACTGGAACAAGTTTCTCATCTTCTGGACCTTGCCACAGAAGTCTCTTTCTGCTGGTGATTTTAAAGGTTTTTCCTTTATGTGGATGAGTGTTTTGTGTGTGTGTGTGTATATATACTATGGGCATCCCTGGAGGCCACAGAGAACAAAAGGGGGCATTGGATACCTTGGAAATGTGAATTATAATCACATTTGAGAACTTATATATGTGCTGAGATCTGACCTCAGTCTTCTGCAAGACCCTCAAGTTCTCATAACCACCAAGCTACCTCTCTAGCCTCCCTGATTCTGGTGTTAATCTGTAATCATTTTTTTTATAATAAATAACAACTATAAATATTTAGAAAGTAGCATTACTTTTCTTTCATTTCTCAAGGAACTGTGAAAATCAGAAGTAAAATTTATTAGTAAAATTAAAACCACTCATGGTAAACAGAATTTGTTTTTCAAAATTATGGAGGCAATTGAAATATCAGTATGAAGTTGAAGGGGTGTGGCTATAGACTTCACTTGTAAATGCTCCGAAAATAAGTTCCAAGTAAATAAGTTTCATGAATCTGAAAGTGATTTTCCACAAGCCAAGCACACCAGGAAAACAACATAGAGACAAAAAACTAAACAAAGCAAAACAAAAATTATAAACAGGCAATATAAAAGAAAAAAAAAATCAACACAGCTGAGCAGTCTATCGGTCACTGCAGTGAATTCAGCAGTGTAACAGAATGTTACACTCTGACCAATAGATGTTCCTTTCATCCCCAAATGTCTATTCATATTTGATATTATAAATTTATATAAACAGGGTGGGTCTTGGTAGAGTTTCTGATTGTATAACGACGAAGAGGGCTGACATGAAATCCTACTTGAGTTTAAAACTCTTGAGGACTGGATAGCAGAGTCACATCAGTTGAACAATGTGATTCTGGTGTACTGAGACTTCTGAGTTTGTAAAGACAGTAAGTCTGATCACAGTGTTGTTGTGTTGTTGTTGTTGTTGTTGTTGCAACTGCTGCTGCTGCTCTTGCTATTGTTTCTGTTTCAAAATTTCATACAGTTAATGATAATTTCTCAAGTATTTTGTGGGGTGAAGTAAAACTGCCAAAATGCTTAGAGTTTTGGTGTGATTGAAATATACACCAGCAATTGGATCTGAACCATAATTCAAAGGAAAGAATGAGAGACGCCACAGAATCACTGTCATAACTGCAGCCCACACAGCTCCAATAGTGCAGCAAAGCTAATCAAATTAACACACCAACTTTATGAAAATGAACTGTGTCCTACATTATTTAAATGAATTTCTAATTTAAGGAACATTTACCAGACTCTGTAGATGAGACTTCCACAAAGTATAGATTTATCTTATAATTTCTATATTCTCAATGGTAAAAAATTATTATTTGAAGTATAAGTGAAAATATGGGACCACTCTATACAGTATAACTAAAATAAATACAACCTTTAGTAAAAGGCTAACAGAACTTACCCATAGCTTCCTTGAAACCACGGATCATCTATGCTTCTTAAGTCCTGGACAGCATATTTACTTGTTACATTTTATTAATGAAATAATTTGTATGGCAGGCATGACTATATTTTTCTAATAATACAGAAAGCTTCCACCCTCACAAAGTTTGTATTCTAGAAGCAGACATGAAAAAAAGTAAACCCTAGGATGCCAGGAACAATTGCAAAAACTAGAACAACAAATAATATGAGTGATTATCAGAAAAATAGGCTGTTAGATAGCAAATCGAAGGAGGAAAAATTTTACTGACTAAAGAACACGAAGAATGAACTGAGAGATGAAAATCAAACTAAGGCAGAACCCTCGAAGCACAAGGACTGGTGGATCCATAGGTAGGAACTATGCTGTGAGTAGTGTGTTTAAAGAAACAGACACTCGTGGATTCAAAGGAACATGGAGAAAAGGAATTATCAACAAAGCTAGAGAGAGCTCCACAGGATGAGATGTTGCCTGCAGACATGTGACAGTACAAAACTTGGGCTCTGAATGAAAAGAAAAGCTCTTGGAATGTTATAAGCAAAGAGGTGACATCAGCCATTCTCTCACTCTATTTCTCCCTCAGGAGCTACTTGCCAAGAACAGTGACTAGCAATCAATCACAGAGACCTGAATGGAGGAACCTGTAAACAAGACTTCAGTGGTTTTACAGAATACTTTTCACTCATATCAGAACTATATACAACCATTTATAGAACGGAAACTAGACTATACCTTTAAAAGATCACATGCTAAAAATAAGTCAAGAATAATGAAGTAATCACATTCCTTGTATACTCCTTGGAGTTAGAGATAATTTCACATTAGTGGTATGTTTGCCATAAACTGTAAGATAGAAAGGGTGATGAAATACAATTTTGTCCTGGATAATCCTATGAGTTTTAATCCTTTAAAGACTTCCTTTAAACTTTGCATATGTAGCTTCAAATCATAAAAAGAGAGTTAAGGCTCTTTCCTTTTAGCTAGCATTTCAAGAATTCATGTCTGTAAACTCCTCATATTTACTATCAGAGTAGCAGTGTTACAAACCTAAACGAATGAGTTCTGTTTCCATTGGCCCCACATATTCCACCAGTCCTGTGAAGTGTTGGCCGATTTTGCTTTCTGTTGTTGTGATATACAAAGGCAAAATCAACAGATGGAGGAAATGTTTAGTTTACACTTCACTTCCACAGTGGAGCCCATCAGAAGTCAGGGCAGGAACCCACAGGAACTTGGAGAAAAAAATGAATAGTTTGCTTCCAGCTAGCTTTTTGTACAATTAATCAACCTGTGCAAAGGTCGTGCCAATCCCAATGTGATGAGGCCTCCTCCAAGAATCAGCAATCAAGAAAATGTCTCACAGGCCAGTCTAATGAGGCTACTCCCTCTGTTGAGGGCACCTCTCTCCAGGTATCTTGAGTTGTCCTCAAGTTGACCAAAAACCAGCGCAAGAGCCAAGCTCTATTAGACAATTATACCGCATCCCCTTCTTTCTCCTTAAGGCTATTGCAAAAGAGAAAGGAGAAAATCTTTAGGAGTCAGAGGTAGGAGGTAGTAGGTATCTGCACTGAAACAGTTATATGTGGTGGGATAATACCACTGTTCACCTGAAATCACAGAGGATGTAATTACATGCACAAGACCACCATGAGATCAAGCTTGTCAAAATTCCAACATGGGTGACAGGGAGGTTCCTGATGTTCTACTCTAACTGAGAATATGCTGGCAAACTGGTGGCTGCTAAGTGAGGGAAAGTCAGTTTTCCACATAGATGTAGCACCCGTGAGGCTCCCTACAAGAGATGGCACTACTACACCCACACACATGCAGGCAACATAAAGTGGATTTGTGTGATTTTTTTTTAAAGCAGAAGACATAGAGTCAGGAGGGATTAATAGTGAGGAACCATTGACAAGATAATAGAGGAAATGGGAAGTGGATTTAATAAAAACATATTATACACATGGTAAAAACTTATTAATAATTTTTTAAAAGTTAACAAAATGCTGAATCATAATATAACATTTAAAATACAAAAGAGAAGAGGCACTGTCTTTTTTAAGGGTAAGCTATACATTATACAGGGACAAATATGTAAAAGGAGAGAGCTGACAAATTTGGTCTTTTAGTATACCCAATGGCAGGAGATAATTGAGCTCCTCTTCGAGCAATGAGTACTGTGTGCATGGTAGTAATTTATGTATCTGTACAGAGTCTCGGATTTGAACTCTACTTCAAATGCTTCACTTTTCTGCTTCAAGTAATCTCAGTCAAAATGTATACTAAATTAGAAATTTTAATATGAAATCAATAGAGCCCTAAAATACAAAGCACATACCCCCATCTAGTAATCAAAATGCTTTGAGGCAGCAGTGATTCTACGTGCAAGTGGGCAATGGGACACCGCCTTCCACTGAAGTGCAGGCACATCTTAAAGGAAAGTCTAACAGAGGGCCCAACCCTTCCCACAAGGCTGGTTGTAACTCATGTAGCACATTTTTGTGTGTTGTTCTTCACCACACATGTCATATGAACTCAGTCTGCAGTACACAGGAATGTGATTATACATTCAAAAGCCAAAACCAGATGCTCCTTCCAGCCATGATCAGAGAAAATGCTCAAGAGTTGATAAAACCAGTGTTGTGTACATGTGGCCCAGAGCACACTTAAGGGTCTCTTAAAACAGAAAACCCAGGAGAAAGTGTCACATTCTAATTAGCCAAATCAATTGTAAACAAAATCTGACAAGCTAAACTAGGAGCTGACAAGATTGAGTGGCTAAGGAGCAATGGCTCTGTTGATTGCTTTGCTTGTGGTACAGGCATGAGCATATGAATTCAATTCTCAGAACTCACTTAAAAAACAAGCCTGATGTGGAAGCATGTGCTTTGTAAACCTAGTACTGAGTAAGTGAAGACAGAAGGATCCCTGGGACTGACTGGCCAGCTAGTCTATCCAAATAGTGACAGTAAGTTCTGTGAGAGAGTCTGTCTCAAAAACTAAGCCATAAAGACACTGACTAACATACCTTATATCTACCTCACAGCTTCGTATGCATGCACTCACAAGTGCATGGTATCTATACACACACCCATGCACACAGAACAAGCATGTCCACAATTCCACATGAAAGGAGTGAAACTGTTTTATTAAAAACTGCTATAGGATACTATTGTATACACACATTTAATTGTTTCTACACAAAAGCTTTGCCCTACCAAGAAAAGAATTCCATTTATTTTTCAATGTTAGAAAAAAAAGTTAAATGTCTAAGAACCCACTGAGTCCTTACAGCAGAATACCCAAAGGATTCTGGGTTTGGTGATGAGATTTTTAACACAAATCTCTATTGAACTTCAGTTACAATGCTGTTTTGACTGTAAGTGTGAATACCAAATTTAATAAATTTTCACCTCATAGTTGTCAACTACAGCTTGTTGTTTCTCTTGAAATTATACATTTCTTTAAAATTTACAAAAGAATTTTAGCATTAGAGTACATTACACCAAACAAGAATCCTAAAGCTAATTTTAGATAATGATTTCAGCATTGTTTGCAAAGCCACAGCTATATTCTAAAATGCAGTTGACAAAATATTTGCAGATAAGAATAAATAAACAACCATACATTATTGAAAAGCTGATTTGCTTTTCTTAGGTACATAATCGTAGTTGCTTTGAGAGAGTAAACAATAAATCCCAGTCTTTTTTTTTTTTTTTTTGGTGTTGGGACATTTCCTTAAAAGAATAAATCTGGCCAGGCAGTGGTGGCGCACGCCTTTAATCCCAGCACTTGGGAGGCAGAGGCAGGCGGATATCTGAGTTCGAGGCCAGCCTGGTACAGAGTGGGTTCCAGGACAGCCAGGGCTACACAGAGAAACCCTGTCTCGAAAAACCAAAATAAATAAATAAATAAATAAATAAATAAATAAATAAATAAATCTGTATATCATAAAAAATGATATATCATTCCTATGTTAACTACATCCCCAACAATTTTCAAAAGTAATCAACAACTTTTGAAATTCGGTCAATTCTTGACAAATCCTCCCTGGCAGGATGAGTGGATGCCTATTTACAAATGGTAATTCACTTAATCTTCACACAGTAATACATGTAAGACTCCTTCTAATTTAGCAGCTGAGGAGAAAAAAAAATCATGTTCCCAACTCTGGTTCTCATCTGTAATGTCACACCAGGGCTTTGCTACTCCATAACTGTAATTTTGCTACTGCTGTGAATCTTAATACAAACATCTGTGTTTTACCATGGTCTTAGGCAACACCTATGGAAGGGGCATTCAACAATCCCCCTCCTCCCGAAAATAATTATGACCCATAGGTTGAGAACCATTTCTCTACTGCATAGTAAAACTTCTGTGATATCTCTGTTTTTTAATTGCATAATTCACTTTTATTTGTAATTCATGAATTGAAAAGCACCTTTTCTAAAACTAAGTAAGTGATATGCTAGACTCAGTACTAGAACAGTGAATTTTGATAAAGTAGCTTGAGTAAGGACAAGGAAAAATGCCATAATGAAAGAAGAGATCAGCTAAAATGCTATTGTCTATATTTTCCTTATTTTTGACAATTTCCCACATGTATAAGAAATTTGATCACAGATGGCTCCCACAATATTTCCATGCCTCACCTCCATAATCTCTCCCCAAGCATTTTAATGTTCTGCTTCAATTTCATGTTTGTTTTGTTTTCGTTTGTTTGTTTTAATAACCCACTAAATTCAGTTAGTGCTGCCCCTTAGTACAGAGTAGTAGCCATCCATGGGAGCATGGGAAACCTACTAGTTGTGAGGAGAAAAATAGAATCATTCCTTATTCATTTTACACTTCTCAAGAAAAATTGACAAGAGTTCACAAGGAATGGCAAAGAAATAGGTCTTTGTACTAGGTTAAACTTCATAGATTTCATTAGACATATGAGAGGGTGTAAAACTTATCAGAAGAGAAAGATTATTTATTTCAGTTCACTGAAGTCTCAGTTATACATCTCCGGTGATTAAAACTAGTTTGCACCTTAATTTGGTAAAGACATGTCTCTCAAACAACTGCAAATGGTCCTCAGTTAGTGAGATTCTCCAACGATTTCAGCATGAATTAACCTATCAGTTTGGAATACTAAGGGGAACAGCTTTGATCTCTTTAAATTACAGCACTTACTTATCAAATTAGAATGCTTGGTTATAATCATCATAATTCCTTTCCCTAAACAGTTATTGTACTGCTCAGATACCAAATGATATCTGTAGCTTTATTTTTAATTTCCCAAGTGAAATATCTGAAATGGTTATCATCCGTGCTCAGTCACTTTCACCCTCCTAAGAGTCATCTTCTATGAAATACTTCCTCAACACAGATGGAACAAAGATAAGATTTTGTAAAATACAATTTACATTTGTATTTTGTAATCAGAGATATTTTGCAGAGAATTCAGAACAATATTGTTTTAGAAATGAAATCTAAGATCACAAAATTATACCAATTTTGGAGCTCAAGAAGATGAGACAAAGCCTAAATGTACAATTTCCATAGTGTTGAGTTTTTATCATGAAGAATTACGTCTTCAAATTTCATCATCAGTACTGCCATTAGCCTTATGGCAATGGAATCCCTATACACCCCATGTAGGCTGATGATGGTAGCAGCATTTTCTGGAAGAAGTGAAAAAGAAAGAGCCTGACCCCTGAATAGGTAGGTTCACTGTGGAGGAGAGTCAAACTTAGACACTTAGACCCACAGGTGCTATGTTAACTGCTATCAGGGTTTCTTTTGCTGTTTTGTTTTGTTTTGTTTTGTCCTGAATAGAATCCAGAATCTGAATCTGTTAAAAGGTAGGTAGTGCTGTGGCTAAAACTATGGGAGAAATTCTGAGTCTGTACATAGAACAAGAGGAAAAGATAAAGATGGTGAACAGATTTTGATGTGAGAAAAATGAACAATAGAATCATCTACTTTTTTTTGAATAACACAAATTTTAATCTCCAAAACTGCACCATGTATCCCACATTGGAACCAATTTAAGGAATACTTAAAAGGAATGAACTGAAATAAAACTGTCTCTACATGCCTCCTGCACCTTCCTATTGTGGACAAAGTTCTAGGAAGTACCTGAGTCTCCAAGAGTGAAACACACCGTTGAAACTCACTAAAGGGTACTCCTCTGTAAGTTATCTTTAGGAGAGATAATATTGTCAGATGTCTAGGAAAGAGTGCATAAGGATCATTTTTACATCTACTAGAATATTCAGAAATGGTCATCAAAATTCAGCCTTCTACATAGAAGGATAAAAATGTGTAGTTCCCAACCCACCTGAGTCTTCCTATCCACCTAAGGAAACAGAATTGAGAACCACTGAATACTCAGGCATTTCACCAGCACAGAGTCCTCAGGAAGGCGCACCCGTACTATGACTACTGATTGCTTTCTTTTCCTAGCACTTACCCATAGATCATTTTACTTAATCTACCATGTTTGTCTTTCAATAGAAAAACTGCAAGACATACTGTTTGGGAAGACATATGATTTATAGAAAAGAAATAACATCAAAACTATAATCAGTTACAGCAAAGTCAGAATTAGCATGACAGGATTTTTTTATATGTCTGATTACTATGCTTAAATTTTTTTTAAAAACAAGTACAGTATGGAAGCACAGATGGATAATGAATCACAAATATAAAATAGTCACTCAAAAAAACATGTTATAGACCAATAAAACTAACAGAAATATGGTGTAATTTTATAAGAGTTTCAAAAGCATGAATACAGCAGGGGAAAGAATCTCAGTTGAAGCAATGATAATAAAAGCTCAAAAAACCAAAAAAAAAAAAAAAAAAAAAAAAAGATAATAAAAGCTACCCAGACTAAAAAGCAAAGAGTACAAAAGAACTTAACGAAAAGAGAAAACCTTGAATGTGGTGCAGTGGTATAGAATTTGTATAGTAGCGTTCAGTAGACTCAAGGTTAGGTGGTCCACTGCACCACAAGACCCAACAGGTAACATAAAAAATAGAACAGAATATTTAAGAACTATGGGAAAGATTGTGTTTAGGTAGTTATGTTGGTAAGACTTGATGAGTTTAGCTTCTGACATTGTCAGGAGACATAATCACATAGCAAGAGCCTGTTCCTCCGGCTTTGACATTCTTTCCTGCCCCCATGTTGCTGACATCAATTGAATATTAAATAAAAATAAATTGGAGAATAATCTGACCAAAAAATCCTTAATTCATGATCCTAACTAATAAGTGTAAAATATACAAGGCAAAAGCATGTAACTTCAAGAATGAATGGATGAGTCACTAATGTTCTTTGGTACTTAATAAACAAACCTCTATTAAAACCAGTCATATACAGCAAGTAGAGACCAGGAAATTCATGAGTCCACAAGCATCACTATTAATCAATTATATATAATTGGCATTTCATCAGTACTCCATCCAACAGCAGTAAAATATGCATCAACCTAAAGTGGACAGACATTCACATTGAAATAAACCATGGTGTAGGCCAAATTCCCTTTTGCAAATTTAAAGAAAATGAATTATATAATTTTAATTCTCAGATAATAATAGAATTAAGATGATAATAATAACTGAAAGACAGATGAGAAATTTAAAAAGGCTCTGAAGCACCAGTTAGGGCTACACACAGTTGACAGTATTTTTGTCATTAAAGAAATATTTCAGCACAATAAAACAAGAAATATTCCTCAAATTGACAAAAGGGTATTTATGAAATCTGTAGCTGATATCATACTTCACAGTGACACGCTCATAGCTTCCCAACTATGATTAGAATTAAGGTATGATTCTGTGTAGACCAGGCTGGTTTGGATACAGAGATCTTTCCAGCTCTTCATTTCCATGCCTTGGGTTTAAATGTGTGTACCACTATACCCTGCCCCTTACTGTTTTCTTTTAGCAAATTGGTGTGATTATGTTAATTGGTTTTTACTTGTTGAAAGAAATTTGGGAAATATTATACTCAGTGATAGTGTATAGTAATTTTCATAAATTGTGTGGTTTGATCTACAGCTATATTGTTGATCTTTTTGACATTTCATGAGGAACAATAGTCTACACGTTACTTTTTTCATCTAGTTTGGGTGCTATAGTGATGTAATTTCATATAGTGAGGTGAGAAGTATTCCCTTTGTTCTCATTTCTCAGGGTACTTATAGATACTTGGGACGTTATCAATTTTCTATGTTGGATATGTGTTCTCAGCCCTATTAGTTCTTTCTGTGTGAGGTTTGTAGACTGTGTCTCTCAAGGAATCAGCCCATTTCATCTGATAATGCAAAAAAAGAAGAAAAGAGAATGTACAGAGATCTTTTTTTCTATTGTCTATCCATAACTGATATGATCATCTTTGTCTTAATCAAAGAGAACAGGAAACAAAATAAAACTTGGAACTCAAAAGGGATTAATGCACATTCTAAGATACAAACTTTACATAAAAAGTCGATCAATTTCCTATAAATAAACAGTAAAAGTTATATTTAAAAATATGAATAACTGAAGAACTGTATAAAAGAAAAGGTCCCTAAATAAAAAAATCAGCTATGTTTATGGAGGACAAGCACACTCAACGCTGCCCAAATGTTAGTTTCCTCGACTCACTCTATAATGCTAATACAGCCCCAGGGAGATGTTCTGTACATGTTGAGAGAGAAGTTCCAACAGAGAATAACTATAATGCTTTAGTGATTTATATCCAAACTCATCTAAACAAGAAAAGGTGAATAAATACAAACACTACCTTCATTCTATGGCATTGCTCCATAGGAAAATTATGTCTACTCCTCTGCACATCACCTTAAAGGTGTAGCTCAGAAATTATCACAAAGCAAGCATAAAGTTCTTGACCTCTTTAAACCTTAACAGATTTAAGGTAATTTAATCATTTGTTATTATTCAACATTTGAGGAGCCTTCCAAAAGTACCAAAACAGTAGAACTTTTAAATTTGTCATCCATCGATTTCTCCACAGAAAATATGTTTTACGAGGAGATACAAAAGTGGCACAGCAGATAAGAGTGTTTACTGCTCTTACAGAGGACTGAGTTTGTACCCCAGCACATACACCTGTCAGCTCAGAAAGCTGTAACATACAGCCACAAGGTTTCTCAAAGCTGGCCCCTCTGGCTTCTGTGATTACCTTCACACACAGGTGTGAATTATATAAAAAAAAAAAATAATAATAATAATAACAACAACAACAATATAAATCTTTCATAATGTTTTCTGAGAATTTTTCTGAATGGTTTTGCAAAATGCTATCATAATTTTCTCATAGCTCATGAGACAGCCACCTCCAAAAACAGTTTTTCTTAGAAGTAAAAGAGTCTTTTTGATTGACAAAGTTTAAAATACTGAAGATAAGAGTTGATAGTGCTTTGAAAACTTAAGAAATCATGACTCTAAGCTCTGATGACTCTGATTTAATGATGGATTTTTCCTGATAAGTCATCCTGTCTTTGAAGCATATGGTCAAGGTGGACAAGCCAGGTTTATGGATTCCTGTTGGATGGACACTGTGTACTGTGTGCCTACATCCACCCACGCCAGCATCCTCTTAATATGGCCTGAGTTCAGTGGCTGTTACACCCAGAGGGAACAGACAGGTTTTAATTCCCCAAAATGCTTGATACATGAGCACTGGCCAGAAAAAAACTTTTCAGAACAAACAAAAAGACCCACAGGAAATTTCCATTAAGACATAGGACACTACTTGTTACATCAAAGAAAAAATGTACAAAAATATTTGAAATTCCATGTTATAAAAAGACATGAAATCATAATGAAAGACACTTTGGTACATTAGTTCAAGAGTAAATTAATAATCATAAATGCACACATGTATGTAAATTCATCCTGTGCTATGCAAGGGCATTATCTACACCTGCTCCATGATTTTATTCAATTACTGTGAATGAATGTCTTTTATACTTCTCAAGTGAAAAATGGAGAACTGAAACGTAGAGAGAGCTTCATAGGAAGTCAGATCCTGGGGATAAAAATCAATCTCCTCATTCCAGTATACACCTGCGGAATTACTCTACTGCTATGCCAAAGCCACACCATGTAGACTGTAAATACATATGTCCCACTGAGTATTCATGGAAACCATCCCAGAGAAACTGAAATTATTTTCAATCCTGTGTGGTTTGAATTCTTAAAAAATAATCATATTGTGATGCAAATATATGCATACGTGATGTCTATTGCAGCATAATAGTACATTCCAGAAGTGTGGAGCAGTGTATCCATTAAATTATATACACTAAGTAAATTCCAGTTAAATATGAGTCACAATATTTGGCAGTATTCGGGCTAACGAATGTCTGATGTTATCACAGCTGTGGCATCATTCTAATTATTTATCAAATATTAAATTAATACATGTTCAACAATGCGTGGTTCACACAAAAATTTAAAGCACTAGAAATTCTACAAGTACCAAAGTATAAACAAAAATGATAACAAAAGAATTTTGAGTAAACTTTTAGAAAAAACACATCAATGACTATATATTTAGATATGGTAGACTAAGCTCACAGTGTATTTATTTGCATTTATTTTCTTCATGACTTATTTTCACATGGAAAGAGTCCAGTTTGAAGTTGTATATAGCCAGAAAACAACAATATTTGGCAAGGAAAGTAAATCTAAGTCTCACAGATGATGGCTGTGGATATTTGGATTAGAAAATATTCTTTTGATTCATTTTTTTTCTCCCAAAGTTGCTCAATGACTTTACTAAGTAAAAATAAGAGCCTTTTCTTTTTGAATGGATAAAAAAAAAAAAAAAAATGGTATGACACAAACCTATGAGAGAAAGGTCTACATTCATTTACATTTTAAAATCTATCCAGAAGATGTTCCAACATGTAATAAAAACACATGTTCCACTATGTTCATAGCAGCCATATTTATAATAGCCAGAAGCTGGAAACAGCCCAGATGTCCCTCCACAGAGGAATGGATACAGAAAATATGGTACATTTACACAATGGAATACTACTCAGCTATTAAAAACAATGACTTCATGAAATTCGTAGACAAATGGATGGATCTTGAAAACATCATTCTGAGCCAGGTAACGCAGTCACAAAAGAATGAACATGGTATGTACTCACTGTTAAGTGGTTATTAGCCTAAAAGTTTGAAATACCCAAGAGTCACTTCGCAAGAACAGTAGTACTGAGTACGAGGTCCCAGATGGAGGGCTTGGAGAAAGGACTGAAGGAGCTGAGGGAGTGTGCAGCCCCAGGGAGGTAGCAACACTGGCAACTGGCCTGACCCCCCATATTTCTGGAGACTGATCCACCAACTAAAGAATACACATGGAGGGACCCATAGTGCTGGCCACAAAGACTGCAGAGGAGAGTCTTGTTACCCGTCAGGGGGAGGAGAGGCCCTTGGACCTGAGGGTGTTATATCCCCCAGTATAGGAGAATGTCAAGGAGGGAAGACGAGAGTGGGTGGGGGGTGGGGTGGGGAGGTGGGTTGGAGAATATCCCCATAGAGGCAGGGGGAGGGCGGAGGGAATGGGGAGGTTCCAAAGGGGAGATCTGGAAAGGGGGAAATATTTGAAATGTAAATAAAGTATGAAAATTTAAAAAAATAAAAATAAATAAAATCTAACAGTTAATAAATGCACTAATTAAAGTTTCCTGTGACACCATGAATTCTCAAAGTGCAAAACAGATTTGAAGAGTAATTTCTCACAGCTCATTGTCATATTAGCTAGACATTTCACAGAAGAATCTCTTCTACACTATTGTTCTTAATATTTCATACATTCTTCAGATTAACAGTTGTAGTTATTTCAGGTTTTAAATGTCTTGTTATAAAATTAGTCTTTGGAAGCAGGGAGGAGAAAAAAGCAGAAGAGAAGGGAGAGAGAACTCTATTAATGTTCTTATATGTCACTCACTCACAAAACTGGGAAAACAGATTTGCTTGGGTTACAAAAGTAAATTAGTCTATGAAAATGTTCATTAACTTACGAGGTAAGATTCTGAACAAATAGAAGTTATAAAGCTTTTCTATGATATCCATACATCCAATAAGTAAATATTTATCCTTGCATATTTAATTAATACAAGACAATGTACAAAAAGTATATTGTCAGTATGTATTCTCACAATTCACCCTTCAAATAATTAATAATAGTAACAGAATTAAAATATTTATATAGCCAAAAGGTTAAGACTATAGTAATTGAAAAAGTCACAAATGTATATTATCCCAAATACAAATGTATATTATCCCAAATGTATATACTATATGTATTTGTAGACATATGTGCACATTAATACATGGGCATGTGGATCACACATAAACAAAATACATAAAATCACATTATATAATTATATATATTCCAAAAATTAAGTCAGAATTTTTGTCAATAACAATTCTGTACATCCCTAATAGAGTCAATAATCAGTACTCTTTATACTATAAAAAGACAGAGAGCCAAAATATAAGTAACCAAACACGATGACTGACAGATCAAGAGTTATAGTGATAATTAACAAAATACAATTAGAAAAGTTTCTACCATGACTTTCACTCTTTTTTGTAAAGGGAGACTTTAAAACCTAAAGTTCATAACACATCATAATCTCTATTAGAAAACACTCTAACAAAAATGTTAGTTAGGCAGAATATATGACTGGGACATTTCTCTGAATTAATCTTCTAGAACAGGAAGCCAAGGTCTTTCCTCTGAGCTAAAGTACTAACCATAAAGTTTAGGACTGAAATGGATTGTCCTTGCCAGGAGAATTGAATGTTTGTGCTCAAATAAAGCTTCCCAGGCCCTGCAGTCACCATTGTCTAATCATCCTTTGGCCCTACAATAGAAAACATCACTCCACTCACAGAGGAAGAAAGTAGGTCACCCTTTAGAGTTTGAACTTTGTTTTACAACATAGTGATTGCTAGAATTCTTAACCCCCTTGATCTAAAAACAGTCAACTTAAAAAAAAAAAATACTTGATTTATTTTTACCTGGAAAACATCTGTTTCTAAAATTCTTGTTCCAAATACCATGATTCCGTTGGTATCGACTATCGATCTCTCACTTCTATCAAGGGGTTTTGTGATTTTCTTCTTACAATCAACAATCATTGTCACAGTTTTCTTCTCCACACTGATTGCGACCCGGTGCCACCTGTAAAAAATCGAAGCAATTCTTTTGTTAGCTTCAAAGGGTCTGGCTGCCAAATCAACAGACCCATTAGAACATGAGCTTTAAATGTCAACGGTGAGCTGAAACGCTACAAAAACAGAGGCACGCTTGTGCCACAGTAGTTTAGCTAGTGACAATTTACTGTTTACCCAGGACAGCACCAGGTACTCAGAAGGACACAGTTTCCTAAGATGGGAGGAAGGATTAGGTACCTGTGCTGATAAGGACTGCCCATCCTCTGCTTCACTTTGTGCAACAGAAACAAAAGCTTAATCTCACTGTTTTCTGATGAGCACATTTGACAGAGATTGCGATAGATGTGGGTAAGCAATAGTTTCTCTGTGCGTAAACGCTTTCTTCCAAAGTGGAATTCCACGAGAAAAACTTCTGCTCCGGTGATCCCCTGAGAGTGGCTATAAAGGCTATAAAAGGGTCTGTCTCCTGCCTGAATGGCTGCTCCATCTGGGGCAGCTGAATGTTCTAATTGTAAAACACAATGTGCTACTCTGTCCAGAGCTCCATTTATTTCAAGTGTTTTCATGTTCTTTTTCCACTTTAATTTCAAGACAGTTATAGATCACCACCGTGGGCAGGATCCAAAACTGAGACACAATATCTTTCCTTCTTTTCCAGGGCTGGCAAGAGGAGGAAACACTGAAAGAAAGCAGAGTCAGCGTATGTGTGGAGTGGGAGGCTCAGTTCACTCTGTAGCTACTACCCCAGCTAATTCAGGGTAGTGATGACAGGCTTAGAAGGCAGAATGTGGCCAGCCCTTTTAAGCATGCATGCGCTCCCTGCATCCTAGAAAGGGTTTTATTAACAATGTCTGGTGCTAACAGAAACCACTAAGTGAAATTCACTTGGATTTTTTAAGCCACTGTGGTTTATATTTTCTTCCAAATCAAAGTGCTAGATTAATATTCCAGAAGTGTCTAGGAGTAGATCCATAAAATAAAATACCCAGAAACTTGCATGAGCATTCCCAAATGTCTGTTTCATGATATTTGGCATGGCTAGTAGTGACGATCAAGTACATTTCCATACATACTTTATCTGTGGTATTTCCACTAGCACATTCAACTAGCAAGGGTTTGAATTGAGCAAAGGCTTATATAAGGAGACTTGGAGCAACTTCATACACTGGGAGTAAAATTTACACATACTTTATGCCAAGAAGGCTTCATGCTAACTTAAACCATTCCTCGTCTTGAGGGATCTTCTTCCCTTTAGCAGGAAATAAAAATAATTTTAATTGCTAAAATATCATCTGAAGGTTTTTTTTTTTTAATTATTTTAAGGTTTCCTAATAATAAGATGACAAGAATCCTAGAATTAGGTATAGCATGCAAAATAATAGTAATTTAAATAGCACTAGATTCACTGAGTTTTAAATGCTTACTTGCTCCTTTTCTCTCATGGTACTATACCATCAATAAAACATCACAAATTTTTATAATGAAACAAAAGCTGGTGATTCTTGGCTTCGGAGAAGTCATCATCTCTCTAGCCTATACTACTAATTGGTCTGTGCTTCTGCGCATTTGTGACCATAGCAACCATCAAAACATGAATGAAGGGGCTGGGAAGATAGCTTAGTCAATAAGGTGCCTGCTACACAATCAAGATGTGAGTCTAATCTCTAGCTCCTGCTAAACAAGTGGGCATGGAAGTATGCATCTCTAATTCAGGGATCCTTATGGAAGAGTTGTGGGAAAGGGTTAAAGACCCTGAAATGGATAGAAATCCCACAGGAAGACCAACAGAGTCAACTAATCTTGGCCCCTGAAAGCTCTCAGACACTGACTCACCAACCAAAGAGCATTCATGGTTTGGACAGAGGGCTTCCCCCCAATCCCTGCACATATGTTGCGAATGTGCAGCTTAGTCTCCACATGGCTATAGCTGGAGCAGAGGCTCTCCTCTAAAGCTATAGCCTGACTGTGGCACCTGTTCTGCAACAGGGCTGCCTTGAAGGGCTTCAGTGGGAGAAAATGTGCCTAACCCTGTGTCAGAGTGGGCAGATATGCAGGGGGTTCCCAAAGGGCAGGGTTGATAGGGGAGAGTCCTGAGGGGGGAATGGGAGAGGGGGACAGTGTTTGGCATGTAAATAAATAAATAAGGGAGATAGCTACTGAGGATCAATACCCAAGGTTGTCCTACTTATCATAGGACCCCATATGCACATGCCTCAAAGTACATACTCACACATGCACTATCCCACCCACATCAACATGCATAAAAATCCATCCTCCCTCTCTCTCTCTCTCTTTCTCTCTCTCTGTCTCTCCACACACACACAAACACACCACATGAAAAATAAAATATAAATAAGACCAAAAACCATAAATAAATAAATAAATAAATAAATAAATAAATAAATAAGAATCACTTTAATCGTTTTGTTGGTAAAACCTAGCAACTACCCACAGAGCTGTTTATCTCTACTCTCTGTCTCCCAGAAGCCTCCTGGTGCTGTTGCACCCCCACTTCCTGGAAGTTTTGCTTTGTGATAGCCAGTGTCTGATAAAATACTTGCTTCCTGCAAACACAGTCTGTAGGAACACTCTTCCCTTCCCATTCTCAGGCAAACAGGCACTGGCTCCTTCCCTTTCCTTCTAACAGCCTCTCCATAAGAGACATCCACTCAGCAATAGCACACAGTTCAGATTTCTGTTGATGAAAGAGGGGTGGGAGGAGTGAGAAGGGGAGGTAGAAAAGCTGTAAATACAGTACCTCAATACCTATGCATGAAATCTTTGAGTTACACACACACACACACACACACACACACCTTTGAAAGTTTAAAAAAAAGAAAACAACTTCCAGAAATAAAAATCTGCCTTCAAAAGGAAGCATTGTGACTCATATTTTACATTTGTTTACTTGAGCTTATTGAGTTCATAGGATCATAACACAACTTGCTATAGAAGCTTAGCTTTCCCTATTACTGGGACACTGAGAGTTCTGCCATCCTACCAAAGACAAAATGAATATGTTTATTTTATATCTACACTGCCTTCAACCCTTATAACTAGATGCCATATATCTAGTAAAGCTGATTTCAGAGTTCTGTATTCAATATTAAAACATCAAGCAAATTTAATACACGTTTGCTTATGGTTAATGAGTCTCTAAGTAAAAGGAAATGATTACAACACGATCTATGGCCCAGAATCTCCAGGACTGGTAAGAATATGAGCTTCATTTCAAATGCCACCTTTGTCACATTCAAGTCATTTGAACTTTTCATTCTTCAGCTCTCATAACCTATAAGCCTTATTAACTAAGTTAGCAGTGTATTACGTGCTTAAAATGGTACACAACACATGTCAAATATATAAGGTCTCCTATAATATGTAATATCAGTGCTACTGTAATATTAAACAAATATATAAGTTTAGGGGTTGGTGAAATGACTCAGTGATTAAGAGAACTTGTTGCTCTTGCAGAGAACCCAAGTTTGTTCGCAGAACTCTCACTAAGCAGCTCACAACTGCCCATTATTCCAAGCCCAAGGTCCCCAGTGCCCTCTTATGACCTCCATATATAGTCAAATGGTACACATACAGAAAACCAGGCACATACATATATATGTAAATAAGATTAAAATATATATTTCCTATCAGGCAATTTCTTTGCTTAGAATGGTTAAAGGAGGTCACACCTCACCCAGAATTGAACCCCAAGTTGTTCCAAACACTACAATGCAATCTGCCTCCAGGCCTTCTGACAATTTGTATCCTCCTCATCTTCTGTCCCTGCATTGTTTTTCACGATTTTGGAATCAGGATCATTTGTCTTTGTTTCCTTTCTAGCTAAAGCAGTATGTATGCAAGTCTCAGCACAGTGTGCCTTCCATCCCCCCCATGCTAATTCCTTGTTGTTGTTTAGTTGGCTGATTTTCAATTTTTGAAACACTTAGTCATTTATTGACTGAGGAATACACACGTGTTGTGTACATGGTGAAGTAAGAGAACAGCATATGGGCATTTGTTCTCTCCTTCCACCATGTCAGTCCAATGGACTGACCCCAGATGGACCTGCATGGTCCAAGTGCCTTTAACCCACTGGACCATGAGAAGCCCTGGCTCAGATTCTGTTCTGAAAGTGGGTTTCTCTCTTCTCATTTCTTTAAAATTCACCACCATTTAATTTCCTGTTCTCATTACTGTCCTGCTTTTCTGTCTCATCCATAAAGGTTTGTTTATTTCTTACACTTTTTTCCCTTTATTTTCCCAGACTGTAAAGTAGACTTTATCAATGTTGGGGTGTTGGATATTATCTTTTGGTGTTTTCCATCAATAGCCATTAGAAGAGACACTTCACAAAGACTGTTGAATGATTAATGGAATTTGTTTACAGCAAGGTTTCCACATTTGATGACTGTGTGACTTACTTGCCATCAGCAATGTTAACTGTTGAGAAGAGAGGATAGTTTTCCGGTGTGGGTTTTCCAGTGTGGTCCTCAAATAGAAAAACGGGTGATCTCCCAACCTCAACACCGAGTTGCTGAATGCCATGTTCATTATAGAGAGACAAGAGGAAAGCTTGAGTTCCTTTCTTGGGTTTTATTGTAAATAGTATTGAAAAGTCTTGCGGAAAAATTCCTCCTGAAAAGACAAAAGTAAGTTAGAAATTACAGATTTCCAAATTGCTCCTTGATCACTGTATCTGAACCATTTATGGGGCCCTGATAACTAAATTCAATCAGGAAACAGTTAAATGGGTAGTGTGGCTGTAGAGGGAACCATGTGACTATCAACCATTCTCTGTATATTAATCCAAGTTAAGCCTGGAAGCTACTTATTTAAAGCATAATGATTATGAAAAACTGAGCCCACAGTCAGAAAAGAATATCATGATGGCAGTACAATATCCAACATAGCATAGTACTTTTAAAACTTTTTTTTAATTCTAATTTTAGATGTATATGTATTTTATTTTTTAATTATGTGTATGTGAGCAGACAGGAGATGTGGGGAATGTGAGCGCAGGTACCTAAGGAGAGTAGAGGTGTCAGATAACCCAGAAGATGGAATTACTGGTGGCTGTGAATTGCCCAATGAAGACGCTAGGTACAGAATTTGGGTCCTCAAAAAGAAGAGTATAGATGCTTAACCAATGAGTCAATCTGCAGGCCCTACTTCATTCTTTAAAGTATGTGTATCTGTGTGTGTGTGGATCCATGGCAGCAGGTTTCTGTGGAAGCCAGCAACGTCACATTTTCTGGAACTGTAGTTTCATACATTATGGCCCACCTGACATGGGCATTGGGAGCTAAACCCCTGTCCTCTACAAGAACAGTATGGCTTTAACTGCAGAGAAATCTCTCCAGCCCCTGAAACCATCTTATCTAAACGCTCCTATTGACATAGGTGTTGCACTTCCCAACTTGGTCTGCACTGTTCCGTGCATGCTCAGTGTGAAAAGGCACTGATAATAAGGAAATACAAAAGTGTCCTTTTCAATGTCCATCTAAATACTTAGGAGACTTGGACCATATAATTCAGTTTCATTACGGAAAACGGTGCCAGTGAAAATCAGACGTTTTAGGTATGAAGACACACTGTCATGTTTGTTTCCTCTTTTTATGATCTTATCTCAAGTACTAGGGCATCACCTGACCTACACAGATGCTAACTAAACATTTGCTAAATGTGTCATTTAGAATATTGCCTTAAATACAATATACCTCTCTTATGCTTGAACCACTTAATATTACTATGGAAACAATACATACTAAGTTATAGGTTTTATTTTTCAAAATAAGAATATATATAATGACATTATTTAGGAAAATTTTATTACTTTAGTTAAAATATTGTCTGTTCACAAATAATATTTATGCTATAGATTATATCTGGGCCAATATCAAGAGCTTTTATATTAAATCTATTCATTCTTAATCCAATTACAAGTTGTAGTTCAATTACAAGTTGTAGTATAAAATGATTTTTTTAAGGCATTATAAATATGACTATCACAGGTAGAAATTCCAAAGATGACAGAGATATGTTTTTCCAGTTCTGTTAATTATGAGAAAATGCTTCTTGGTAAAGATATTACATTTAAAGCTCATCAAAGCACTATTTATTATGGCAAACCACCTTTTAAAATACATTGTAATGACTGCAGCTGGGTCAATGAACATCATTCAAAAAGAAACTCTACGAATTCACTGGGAATAATTGTGAGAGGAAGATGTTTCCTAGATGGGAAGCCTTTTAAATGTATTCAAAAAGGAAGTTACAGGCAGTATGGATGTGTTTTTTGTTTGTTTCTTTCTTTCTTTGCTCTGCACACATATGCACAAACTAGGTGAATGAGAACTAAGATGGTATCTCAGTTAATTTGAGGTCTTGGGCTGATGAGATGACCAGTTGGAGACTTGCTGCCAACCATGATGACCAGAGTTCAATACCCAGGGTCCAGATGGTGAAAAAAGAAAAAGAGAATCGACACTTATAAATTGTTCTTTGTCTCACATACAGAGAGGGGGGGGAGGGGGAGGGAAAAGAGAGGCACACACAGAGAGATACACATAAGTACACACATACAAGTATACAAATGATGTACACTTGAACGAAACTAAAAAAATAAAAAATCATCAAAAAAATAATCCTATATCTTTTGAAATCCACTGGGCATAAGATATTCTGGCCATACGTTATTAGCAAACTACACAATGTCCTTTAGCTAGGCTAATGATGCAGACTGAATTATAGAGCTGCTATGGAATTTAAATAGCATGCCACTAACTGGCTCTCAGATATTTTTAAGTTAGTACTAAACAAAACTCCACAATAAAACGTGTTTGTTTTCAATTTCTTGATGCTATCATAAAATCTCTCAACCTACCTATCAAATCATTATTTCCAATCAGTTGGAATATACTATAAATACACTATATATATATATATATATATATATATATATATATATTTCAATTGCAATATTTTTATGATTACTGAACCCAGGATCTCATACATACTAGTCAAGAACTTTATCTCTAGTATTCCTTTGTCTTCTAACTTGATTTAAATATAACAGAAATGTTATATAGAAAAATCACTAGGAAAGAAATAATCATAGAAGTGAGATAGGAAATATATAAAGAATATCAGTTAACAACATGCTTTGTAATTGCTATGCTTGCTATTGAAATATATACATAGGTAATTTAGTCTATTACTGAAGAGGACCCAAGATAAATAACCTCAAATTTTCAATGACCTCATAATGAAAGAAAAAGACATTAAGAAAAAGTATTAGGAGCTGTGGGAAAGATAACTTGTTCACTTTACCAAAAAAGTTTGAAAAAATTTTACAGAGAGATATTTAGGAAAGGTGAGACATCAGAAAACAATGCACTCATATAATAATGAGAGAAACATGTGAAAATCTATT
This sequence comes from Rhynchomys soricoides, assembly GCA_019843965.1. Classification (NCBI taxonomy): domain Eukaryota; kingdom Metazoa; phylum Chordata; class Mammalia; order Rodentia; family Muridae; genus Rhynchomys; species Rhynchomys soricoides. Next base: position 6,378,962 of record JADRCH010000243.1, read on the forward strand.
AAGCCATTGAGTTTGTGCAGCCTAAATTCTGGAAACTTCATCTTGTTAATACTAGTCCTATAGTACATTAAATATATGAAACAATAGTTATCAACATGCAATATAGACATCAAATATTCATATTTTTAAATATAAAGCAGACTTAATGCAAGTGAAAAGATTCTTGCTAAAAGTGACACTGGCCAATATTTAATATTTGTTTTCATTTAAAAGAATATGAGTCTATATTAACCTACATGATTATTACAGACAACCATCATAGATTCTGCCACAACTCTTATAATGGGTTTTTAATAACACATGTTCCTCCATTAGTAAATATATAAAATGGCACAATAACAATTATTTTATGAATTTAAATTTTGTTCAATATTTTTTGAAGCAGAATATATCTTTCAAAAGTATTTTTATGTTTTAATGGTGGTGATCCTTTTTTATTTTAGGAATAGAAATCTTTTTGCATACATTGAAAATTATACTTTAGTCAGAGAAAAGAGAATTTGAATCCAATTCCATTAACTATTGTTTTTGTAAGCAATACTTCATATGTCTTATTATGCTACCTTAGATGGCTATGCATTGCTACCCAACTAAAACACTCCGTCTGTTTAACTCTTCATCCATGAATCGAACTGAAACATCCTCCTCCTTTGATAGTTGTAAAGATATAAGTCAATATACAGGGTTTTTGCAGGAAAATTATATCAGGTATTCCAAAAGTGTCAATGAGACATTAAAACAAGAGTTTTATTTAATTTCAGTGCACATAGTCAGGTCTTTCAGTTTTAATTCTCATCCTAGATCACTACAAGAGATATATTTCAATTCAGCAACAGTATACTAGTCATTCTTCCTGATAATGATGGCTGTAATCAATGATGCCTACTGAAGCATCCAATCCTCTGGCTGTGTTCATCAGAAAATGCACCACTTTTTAAATAATGCTCACTAATTTGATATTTATAATGGTATATTATTATTGTTAATACAATACAATAAATTACAATCTATGCAATAGCTGCAAAAAGTTCTTCCCAAGAAGGAATTTATTTGAATTACTTATCATAGGAGGTTCTTATCTCAAATAAGACTCCTATCATAGGAGTCTCTTATCTGAAATATCATTGCAAGAACCATCATCAGAACACAAGTGTGCTAACTGTGGCAAAACATTCACACAGATCAATTCTGTTAACTGGGGTGGAAGAAGATTCCTCAAGCATACATTTTATAGTAATTCTGTATGAAGAAAAGATTTAACACCAAATTAATTAAATTAACTATTATGAACTTGAGATAATGAGCCAATTATAAAGTATTATGAACTGTACTTTATTAACTATTTCTAAAACAGTTCCACTAGGTCACATCTTTGTTTTATTTTCTAAGCAAAACTTTTTCTTATTAGATATAGAAGCTATACATGTAAATGAAAAGTAAAGGTAACAATATTACTTAAGTTTTTTTAATTAAATTTCAAAGTATGGCATGGACTTAATATGTTAAAGACTTTCAACCTTTAGTTTTTCAGTACAAAAAATATGCATTACAATATTTTGTATTGATATATTGTTTTTCTTTGGCAAAATTAATGTAAATTAGAAAATATAAAAGAAATTTTAATAAGTCCCAAGATAAACATGTTTTGAAAATAGTTTAGAACAAGGTATGGCTATGGCAGAAAGGTCATTAGTTTGAGAACCTGCCTGAATTATACAGTGAGACCCACATAGCAAGAAGGAAGAAAGGGAGAAGTTAGGACCACACAGACAGAGGGAGAAAGAGAAAGAGGAAAGGTATGAAGAAAGAGAGAAAGACCGAAAAATAAATAAAACAAAGAAGGAAAGGAAGGAAGGAAAGAAGGAAGGAAGGAAGAGGAAGAAAGAAAGAAAGAAAGAAAGAAAGAAAGAAAAAAAAGAAAGAAAGAAAGAATGGCAGATAGATAGACAGACAGGAAAGCAATAAGAAGATAAGGAGCTAATGTCCCATAAAAATAATATTTTGCTTTTTATATTGAATTCCTGTATCACATTTTCTGACTTTTAAAAATTGATGCATAGAGTCAGAAGTTAGCTCTTCAGATACTGAAAGAACAGACAATATGGAACAGTGAAATGTTAACTTTTGGAGAAGATTGTAAAGCATAAAAATGAAATATCATAAAATGAAATACTGATATTGTATCATCTTATATCACATAATTAAATATAATTGGTTAAGTTAAATAACATCTGCTTAGCTCAGTTTACCTCTCTGTGAAATAGTAACAAAAGCACAAATTAAAGAATAAATAACTGCCCTGTATCCATAGCATGCATGAGTGATGGGCTGCATGCTTAGAAACTGTGATGTCTGGAATTCTCATTTCTGCATTCAATAATCTTTTTCACATTATTTATTATTTCAAAAGATTTATAACATTGGATCAAATTGTCTCTCATAGAAATAAAATTTTCCAGAAATTCACCAATATTACATGAAAAGTTTGCAGGTAATGTCTCACAAAATCTCTAATAGCAGCATTCTGAGTATGTGTGAGAAGTGACTAGTCACTTCTCTCAGTCTCAGTTATTATTTTATTGCTGTGAACAGACACCATGAGCAAGAAAACTTATAAAGAAAAAGAAATTAGTTGCTTGCAGTTTCAGATAGTTAGTCCATGATCATTATGGCAAGTAGCATGGTGTCAGACAGACATGGCACTGGAACAGTAGTTAAAAGCTCATATCTGATTCATAAGTTGAAAGTGGAGAGAGTGAAACTAGGCCTGGTGTGGGCTTTTGAAACCTCCCTGTAACACAGCTCCTCTACCAAGGCCACACCTACTCCAACAAGGCCATACTCCCTAAGCCTTTCTAAGCAGTTCCATTTACTGGGAAACAACCATCCAAATATTTATAGAGGTCATTCATTCTCAAATTACCACACTGTATGAAACTTAACATAAAAGTAATGTGTATGTAAAAATTTCAATATAGACCTTTACAAAAAAGAATTGTATCTTTGAAATCAAGTAGTTAGAGTAATATTAGGACAATGTGCACTAAGTTTGTCTTAATCTACATGACTGTTAAATTATCAATCATTAATTATGACAGTTTCTTCCAATTCCCACCCCATGAATATGGAATAGTCATAAAATTCTGCCTTCCCATATTCTATTGCAGACATAATGAATTGTTCAATTTCTAAAAAATAAGCATATTTCTGTTACCAGAATAAATCAGTATGACAGTTAAATATTTTCATCACGTCATAAGTGATTACAATTTCTTTGGAATTTGTTATATGAAAAAATATATTTCATACTGTAACAGCATATATATAGCACAACAGAAACACTATTAAGCAAATAAAGAATAGAAGTTGTGTTAACAACAGCAGCAATAGCAACAGGAGCAAAGATAAAGTGCACCTACCTGGAAATAGCTGCTTTGTTGGAGCGCTGATTTGTGCTTCCTCCGTAACTCTATAAGCAGTATCCGGATCTTTAGAATTCTTCCTGTTTGTGCAAAATCCTGTTGTTTTAGATATTCCCACTGGCGAATTGTGAAAATCTAATGCTTTTAATATATCAACTGGAGCAGCTGAAAAATAAGCAAAAACATTTTAAAATTATTGAACTGTTTAACATAACTTTTTAATTTCAGCATTTTAACTATTAAATTTTATTGACAATTCTATACCTATATTAAACAATGCACTCTGATTAGCATCTCCCCATGCCTCCTCTTATCCCCTATTCTTATCAAGCTGCCTTCATCCCTACCAGTCCCGTTCTCTGATTTTGTGACCTGTTTAGTTTAATCAGGGCCAATTGTATGACTACTGGGTTAAACTATCTGTTAGTTGGAAGGTGGCTCGTGCTCGTTTCCAGACAGATCACATCAGGCCACCACAGTCCCATGAGAAGAGTGGTTTTTTGTTTTTGTTTTTGCTTTTTTTTTTTTTTTAATGGGAATGAGGTGAGAAGGAAGCGAGGAAGAGAAGAAAGGAAAAAAGGGGTGAGGGGTCGCGGTCTGTCTTCTATTTGGGCAGTGACTTAGATGCCAGGTAAAGAATGATGTGCACCACCAGGCACAGGTGAGGAGTTCAACAGGAGTGTGTGGTGATTGCCATGGCAACAGATCCAAGTGGGTTCTTGCTGCCTAGGAATGATGTCATTATTGGATTCGGAAGCTGACTGTAAACCAAACCACTTCTGGTGCTTACTCTATGCACTGTAGCTAGTTGAGTCATTGGTGAGTAAAAAGCTACAGGTAATGATTCCTTCTCATCATTCTGAATCTATCAGTATCAAATGCTCCTTAGCATACATTTTAATTCTGTAGTATTATGAAGTTTCTTATTCTATGAATTTTAAGTAGTATCACACATTTTTTTCAAAACAACAAAGTAGCATGTAACTCCAAAATTCCCAAAGCTACATGTCCAAAGAATTCAAAGTGTGCCCACTTGGCATTATTCATTGTAGCAAAATTCTGAAACCAAGTAAGAATTAAATGAATGAACAGCATGTGATACATATGATAAGAATTTTATCCAGTCATTAAAAGTAGTGAAGTTCTGATCCACGAAATCATCTAACTACTTGTGGGGTGCTGGACACAATGATCACAAAGAAACATTTGGAAGGTTCATTACATAGAATAAGCCACAAAGACAAAGACATATACGATTGCTTTGAACTTTAAAAATCTCTAGTCTAAGACAATGCATTCATGTCTCTGAGTCAATACATGAACCAAGTGGAGTAGCACTTATTACAAATGAATGTTAAAACCCATCATGTCAATATACTTATGATGCATTGACTTCTGTCTGTCTTCAAAATAAATCAAATGTTCCAATTAGTCTTTTTGCTGGCCAATGTGTTATTCATCAGGCCTGAGATACAGCCCTTAAAATACTTAGATTCTCACTAGGCCAGTGCTAAAATGCTTTGGTAACTAGGTAAGAAGTTGTGTCTACTTTTAAGAGCATACAGAAACTGCTATCTTGTTCATTTATGAGTGAAAATTCTCTCTAATATAGTGAGTTAACAGGAACTGCCACCACAGTGCACCTCTTAGTATATTACTTATGCAAGGACTTGATGAGAAGTAAATTGGGATTGATTCTAGAAACAAGAAACCAGCTTCATATCATTTCTCAAGGGACAAACTAACCAGTTTCCGCCTCTTTGAGCATTATAACGTCTATAAATATTTACCTATAATGACACTCAATTTCTCACAGGATGTATGAATGAGCAACTGAATGGAAGTTGTGGGAAATGTGCACATGATTTGTCCCTTCCTTTATGAACTCAAGGAAAACAGACTTCTACATCTGCAGATGTACATAGATAGGGTTTTACCGACCATGCCTTTTATATAATTTCCTCTAAGAATGAATACAATTTTTCTAATAACAAACTCTTGTACACCCGTGGAATGTAGCTGATAAATGAAAATCCACATACTATTCAATATAACAAATAGGATTTACAGTTGTTGAAAATAATGTTTGTGGAAATAAGAAAGGATCAAATAGAGTAGCCTTTTAGTTCAGTTTTTGAATATTTGTTTCAAAATCTGGGTAGTATTTGAAAACTTGATGTTCACTAATCCTGCTTCAAAAGACTATTTTTAGACAAATCTTGCTATCTTACTTTCTCATGTCATAAAACTAAGAAAATAATACACTAACAGCCATATACAAAGATCTTAAAATGTGGTTGGTGACCAAGCTCATTTTGTTAAAGACACAAACCTTCATAAATAACATGTTCTTTTCCTACTATGCACAGGAAAGAACTGAGCATCAAAGACTAAGCTAAGGGTACTCTCAGGGTCTGTGTAAATACCGAGCCTGTTCTTTGTGCCCCCACTGTTGCTGTAATAACCCACAGATGAAAACCACAAAAGGAAACTTAAAACATACTGAAAATAGTATGAATTATCTTAAGCCAGTTAACTGATTCCTGGTGCTGATATTTATTTTAAATTAAGCTCAATTCACGTTTCAGGATATAAATTACTCTGAGGAAGAATGTGACTGAAAACCACAACGTAATCTACTTATTTATTTATTTTCTTGATGTAAGCTGAACAAGACTTCAGAGTAGACATGAACAGGGCCTAAGAGGCTGTAATTCAATGATTAAATGATAAAGCACAGGTTGTGTTCAAAATTGAGAATGCATCACCAATGCACAAGATGGAGCAGAGCTTCCCTTTCATATCAATGACTTCCAATGTAAGCCATCTACAAGGACACAAACAATTATCCCTTTCCAATTTGAAATGAATGTGATCAGAGCATCCTCCCTTTGCTAGATTCAACATAAAGGCTCTACACTTAAAGTCTAACAAATTTCTTTGGAAGCACAGTGTGTGGTATTACCACTCAGTCCCTAACTCACAGTTGTTGGGTTTTGTTGTTGTAAGTTTCAATTTAAATTAATTTTCTAAAAAGGAATGTTGTTTATTTTTTAAAGTAAAATTTAGCTAACAAATCTGTTTTCTCTTCTTTCTTTCTACACAACTAAATGGTAAATCATTTTGAAATTCTGCCTGTTGCTTCATCCTGTCACCCCATAGCCTCAGCATTTATTGAACTCACAGAATACAGTTTCTGTTGCTTTCCACATATATGAACAAGGATGTGCAGAAAGAATTCTCCTGGTTTTCTTAGTTTCAACTGTTTAAAAATTAAGAGCAATGATTTAATGTGACTGCTCACAGTAAATCTGAAAAAATGAAATTCTAATTGTCAAAGCTAGTCGGGTATGCTTTGGTATTTTATTTCTATTTCCATGCCCATCGTGAAGAATTTTCAGGCATGTCTAACTCAGTACAGTATTGTAGACAGTAGTTTTATCCTATCTTCTACTACATACTATGGGTTTATCAAAGAAGCAAACAGGACACAGGAGCTTAATCATTACAACAGAAGCCCTTTAAGAGCTTCCATGACTCCCATCCATCTACATTCCACTCCTTGATTCCATGGTTCCTAAATTCCATGGTTCAAGCAATTCTGCTGCTTAAATTCCTTCAGTGAACCCCACTGACCTCCAGATGGCATCCACATTCCACATTCCATGCATAGAAAATCTTGATGATCTGGTCATGCCAAATTTTCCTCCTAGTTTCAACCCCCACACTACCCCAGTGCTCGTCTATTCTGATAGTCACTGGAATATAACCACAGTCAGTGCTGTAGAAATACTAGTTGGGACTTAAAAGAAATACATCCAACACTTCTGTCTAATACCTTTCCAGAGCAGGAAGTAGGATTTATTCAAGATGGTATCTTTACAAAGTATTGTCTCTCTCTTAAACCTTTGTCTGGTGTGCTTATACTGGCATTGTACCATTCACACATTTCAAGTTATTTGCCTGTCCTTTGACTGGTAGTCCTAAAGTAAAAAATAATAGATGTATACCACATTCATATACTCACACACATTCATAAGATTGTACACAGATGGTAAAGAAACACAAAGACACAAACACGTGCGTGTGTGCACGTGTGTGATTGTGTGTGTGTGTGTGTATATATATATATATCACCAAACGAGCACAGTACACGTGAAAATGGATGGATGGAATATCTTTCTCTGGGTGTCATACACTTTCTCATTGAGAAACAAGGCTTCCGAAGGCCTTACTGGTCTTTCTACCTGTTTGAGTAGCCTCTTAGATATCCACACCAGTTCAGAAGTATGGTCCTAGATTTCTGATCCTTTCTTTCTGCTGAATCCTTATGGATCACATAAAATCACTCAATATTTTGATTCTTGTGTTCTCTTAGTATTTTCCCTCAATCTTCTTGCACCATGAAAGCCTGTGTAATATAGGGTTGGAAAGTCTGACTACAGAATTCACCTCTACCATTTAGTGTCTGAGCGATGTGAACACGGAGAAATATACCAACCAGGCTGGGCCACAATTTCAAAACCAGTAAAATGGCAATAATAAAACTCTTGACCTCAAAGACCTTTTCCCAGCAGAATTTGTTACCACACCTTAGAGGACGAGCCTTGGAACACTGATCTAATGAAGCAGCATTGTTTTCCTTCCTACCTGGATTTGTATTGATATAAAAGTAGTATTTGCACTTATAAATGGTAGAAAGCTTTCTTAGACTTGAGGACTGTATGCAAAATAAACTTAGTATCCACCTGTGAAAACTGGGAAACAATTACATACATTTATTTGTTACCTATGGCTCTTTTTCACACACTAAAGCTAGTTCTCAAGGCTTCAATAAAGTCTATATAGATGATAAAAATGAATGTAAGTGAAGTCTTTTGCTTTGTTTTCTTTGGGTTTTGTTTATTTATTTGGCTGTATTTTGTTGGTGTTGGTGTTTTGTGTTTTGGGCAGTCAGATTGATATTGTATTTAGGGTCTCATATATGCTAAACACTCTCCACCTGGCCTATAATGACCTATAAGCCTATCGCTTCCTCTATATTTTGTTTTCTGGACAAAACCTTACTAATTTGAGTAGACTGACTTTGAAATGACTTTGTTGTACAGATTGGCATTCAATTTACACTCCTGCTTCTGCCTACTGCCTACCTGGGATTACAGGCATATAGCACCAGGTCAACCTAAAATACCTTTCTCTTAAAACTTACACACACACACACACACACACACACACACACTTTTTTCTCAGATGAATCTAATATATAGGAGTGATGCATCTTTATTAAAATTTACACCACAGAGTACCCTTCAGGAAATCTTTATCCCTCCATTGTAGGTCATGTGACACTCTTGACATCCCTCCTGCTCTGAGGTAACACACTCCACTGCATGTGTATAATCATGTGATTCTAGATTATTGGTCACATTATCATTTTTCTCAGCAAGCCACTAAATCCTTTCCCTTTTTTTCTCTCCTCACTCCCCTACATATCCCAAGTAAGTAAAATTCAATAAATAAAAATAATTTTTAAACACTATGATTCTAATGAGTGTAACATGTAGTATTGAACCACAAGAGACAATGACCATATATTATAATTTACTGACTACCAAGGTACTGACAGATTTCAAAATTCATGAGAGTCCTTAACAAAAGTTGTTTGCCAACTGTACAGGTAATTATTAACTCAATTTCTGTAGGTGAAACTGTCAAACTTCTAAGTCAAGGTCAGAAGCTATCATCTTTTTGTGCACACCTATGCATATGTTAATGTGCATACCTGTATTTGTGCCTGTTTGTACATAAATGTGTGTGACAGAGATTAGTTAACACAGTGTGACTTTCTCTAACACTCTCATTATATCTGCAGACACGATCTCCCACTAAATACAGAGCTCACCAATTAAGGCTGGATAGCAGTTGAGCTCCTAGAACCCACCTGTCTTTGCACACCCTGACCCAATACAGGAGTTAAAGATACACTCCACCATACCCAGATTGAACATGGCTGCTGGGGATCTGAACACTTCATGCTTGAATAGCAAGTTCTGTCTTCACCAAGTCTACAACCACAACAATGAAATGACTTTGTGGAAGCCACTTAAATCCTTCCTGAGTCACTTATCCAACTTAGCCTCATTTATGAGAATTTCACATGATAATGATTCTTAATCCCAGAGAACAGAAGCTTAAAGATAGCAATACTCTCAAAAAAGAACTTCTACAAATGATTGCTTTCTGAAAAGGCCAAAGTTTCTGAACATTTCTAACAACTCCATTAAATACAATCCTAGTTTTCCTATGCCATGATTAAGCTGGCTCCTGTTATCTTCTTTTGCTAACTGCATTAGGGAGTCCTTTTGCAGTATAACAGAATAATATATGGTTCAATATTTCTGAATATTAACAAAAAACCTCCATAAAAATTATGCTCTTGGTTTCCTCCTGAAACTTGAAGTTAGAACTTTACTGGAGAAGACACCACACACGTTGGACACAGGACTTGGAGAAATTAACCTGGAACTGACCTTAAGACCTAGCTCCCATAGCAGTCAATGGTGGTACACAAGCTGCTAAGATTAAAAAACATTCGACCGTCCTACCCAGCTGTAAAGCCTATGACCATAGAAATGACTAAGCAGCAAGTTTCCCATTAGTGCAACAGTCACACTTATTTTATCTTGGGAGTAACCAATTGGACTTAATGCCTGCTCCATAAGAGGGAATCCATGCCTGGTGCTTTAAACATGACTAACTACCCATTGCTGGTGAAGCCACAGACCTATAGAAAAGAGTACCTCTCAAAGCTCACCAAGGGAGCTTCTGTTTGCTGCAGGTGGAGCTCAGATGTAAATCCACAACTGCAAAACTAGAAACGATCATCCTGAGTGAGGTAACCCATACTAAAAAGACAAATATTTCACATTTTGTTTCACATATAAATGCTATATTTTAATTTTTACCTGTGTCTGTTAAAATACAAATGACCACAGAGGTTAGGTATCTGGAAAGGGACCAGGGCAGAGAAGGAAATCTTCCAAGAAAGGGTAAATCGAGTATAGTGTTGCAAAGAGAAAGGGGAGAAATTAGAATATAAGGACAAAATTGGGAAGACAGATGTCAGAGAAATGGCGGGACTAAAAGGAAGGACAACAAACACTAAAAACCATTCAAAAACCCATATAGAAACCTACTACTGTAGAATTATAGTATTTTAAATTGTATATGAAATAATTAAAATGGAGTCACCATGTAATGGAGGCAATAAAGCTCCAACTAGACATTTTATGCTACCCAGCAAAACCTCCAGTGCCAGGAATGAGTTAAATTTTGCTGAATCATTGACCAGTGTGCCCCATAAAACAACCCCTTCATAGGCTATTGCCAAGGCTACTTGTTGTTCTCCATAAACCAATGGCAGGGCCCTATTGCTGAAGTCAACACTTAGTAATGTCATAGAACATGGAGGAATTATGCTGTTGCCTGACTAAAACCTTCATCCCTACTTAGTGCTGAAAGGCACTCTGCATGCATACACCAGAGAAAGGCAGTGATGATTAATACCACGGAGCAACAAACACTACAGTTTATGTCAGCAACCTGAATGCAGGATATGCTCGTGCAATAGTAGCACAAATGTTACAGGAGTAACTGAGCACTTTTTGTTTGGGTGTAAGGCCCACTCCATGAGATGCAATCCATATCCAACATTGCTAAAGTAGACCCCAAGAATGAATAAGTCATGACCCTAAAGGAAAACACAGAGACCCCAAACTGAGCAATGTACAGAAAGCAAGGTGAGTTTGGAGCACTCATTTCTAGAATACCAGTGCATGCTTTTGGTTTTGCATTGTCTTTATAATTTAAATTTAATTTTCTACTGAGAATTTTATATATGAATATAATATTTATACATTTTCACCCCTTCCTCCCTTGTCTCACTTCCAACTCTTCCTGTATCTCTCACAACACACCTCATACTCATGAATGCTTTTTCTTTAAATAACATTAATATCTTTATATTTATTATTTACAGAAATATAAAATATCACATTAAAGAAATTATAGAAATATTGCACACATGTACACACACTCACATACACACACACACACACACACACACACACATAGGCACATGGAGCATTCCATCCTAAATGGAATGACTTTATGAGACCCCTCCTCTCAAAGGAAAGGAATCTATGTAGAAGAGGAGGTAGAAAGATTGTTAGTCATAGATGAATGACTTCAAGGAAACCGTGTCTTCCAGACGTAGCAGAACAAATACATATATGAACTCACAGAGACTACAATAGCATTCAAACCAGACAAAATGACAAAATGGTAGGACCATGAAGAGGAAATGGACACAAAGTCTTATCCCTAACTAAGAGGGAATTTTATCTGCTGGGATAGAAAAAAGTCAGTTTTCTCTAATGATGTGCCACTGAGTATATCAATCACACTGAGGAGTATTTGGACAACAAAAAACAGACTCCGTGTGTGTGTGTGTGTGTGTGTGTGTCTGTGTGTCTGTGTGCCTATAGTGTGTGCATGCATGTAATATTTCTATAAATCTTTAATATAGTATTTATATATTTCTTTAAATAATAAATATAAAATATTTATATTTTATTATATAAACAAAATGCTATTTCTGGTTGTCAACTTGACTGTATCTGGAGTGAGTTACAATCCAGAATTAGAGGGCTCACCTGTGATCTAGATCTTGAGTCTGGAAGACACACGTTTCCGGTGTGGTGGTATGCACACCTCTAATCTGGACCACACCTGCTGCTGGAGATCTACATAAGGACATTGGAAGGAGGAAGATTCAATCTTCTTCGCCTACGAGCCTTGTGGGACTGAGCAACTGCTTGATCCTTGGGTTTTCATTCACAGCTACTGCTGACCATTGTTGGGGAGTTTGTCTACAGACTGTAAGTCATTAACAAACTCCCTTACTATATAGAGACTACCTATAAGTTCTGTGCCCCTAGGGAACCCTGACTAATACACAAAGCAAAACAAAAAACATGTACTGGTATTCTAGAAATACACATTTTCTGAAGGCCTTTTTGTTGTTTATTGTTTTCTTTTGGTTTGGGAATTGTCTTATTTGCAATTAATTATTATAATCAATTATTATAAAACCTACAGTTTCATGTTCATCTTGACCACCCCACAGCACAATATGAAGGTAAAATACTGAGAATATTAGCATTTTATAGTTTTTATTACATATAAATTTATGTAAGCATGACATTAATATTGGAACACTAAGTAGCTGTTCATGCCTGTAATCTCAGCACTTAAGAAGCTGAGGAGTCCCTCGAGTTTGAGGCCCATATAAATTATGTAATGAATTCCAGGCAGCCTTGTTACTGAGTGAGGTCATGCCTCAATAAGAGGAGGAGGATTCAGCTAGAGAGATGCCCAGAGGTTAAAAGCACCTGCTGCTCTTATAGAGAACTAGATTTGGTTCCCAGCACCCATATAAATGATTGAAATAATCTATTATTCTGGTTCCTGGGGATAATACTTTTAACATCAACTTCAATTGCCAAGACTAGCCATTCCTACTGCTAATCTGATTAATGTGTTGTGTATATGCAAAAATGAGCAGCTTATAAATGCTAGCATATTGTTATATATATTTTGAATAAAACATTACAGTTGCACTCTAGAGAGATGGGTCCGCTGTTAGGACCACTGGCTGCTCTTCCACAGGTCTCAAGTTCAATTTTCCAGTACCCACAGAGCAGCTCAAAATTGTCTTTAATTCCTGTTCCAGGGAACCCAACAACCACACAAAGACTTACATGAAGTCAAAATAACAATGTGCATAAAATAAATACATTATTTTTTTAAAAACAATTAGTTATTCAGTTTTTATTAATTATGCTTAAGCATGGTAATAGGTCAATAATATTTCAAATTCAGTTTTTCATAAACAGTTCTATTATCAACTTAAATATATCACCATTAGCAACAATATGTTTGTATATTTATTCATATACACAACTCATACAAATAAAATAATTGTACGTATCTTACAACTACAGTTTATAATAGCCATCCTGGGGGAACATGAGTATCTGATATTCAAACAGTGATGAGCATCAAGTTGAGAATGGTGTAGACAAATATTTTAAGTAGATTATCTGGATTTTTCTGAATTTTTTAATTAATTTTGTCAGTTAATTTTGACATCTTAAAATGTTTTAAAAATATTTTTAATTAATTTCTAACAAGCATTTTCCTTTAAATGCCAAGGAAAACTACACATATATATGGAAATGCAGTGTAGTTTCAAGCATAGATAGATAGATAGATAGATAGATAGATAGATAGATAGGTAGATAGACAGATCTCTCATTCAAGTAACTTTTTCAAACTACTGAGACGTCAGGGTTGAGAAATCCTGAGAAAATTCCCCCTTCTCATATCATACAAGCTTACATAAACTGAATTGAATGCATGGCGAAGATATGAATGAAAACCACAATCTGAGAATGTGTAACAACTGTAAAGTACAGCATTTCTGATTTATACATCACAAAGATTATTTATTTCTATAAATTTCTATAGCTACCTATAAATGCGAACGTATAAAAATATCTGAGTTTCCAGATTAGTTTTGGATTATTGAGTTGTAGCCAATACCTCCACTTAAGAACACTTCCTCAAACGTCCTTTTCCCCTGTTCCAAGTTCTGTTGTCATGCTTAATAAAACTGACTGATAGTTTTCTTACTGCTTTTAGTACAACTGATATGTACAACAAATAGTAATATGTGAATATATATCTATATTCATATATGTGTGTACATGTGTCTTTCTTCTAAAACTATATGACTGCCTATCTAACCTTTAAGATCTTCTTTTTATTTATTAATATCTTCAATCTTCTTTTGTGTTTTGCTTGAATATGACACTTCATAGTAGAATAACTATAAGTATAATATATAAATTATTTCTATAATCCAAAAAAGATTTATTTTATTAAATTGATTATATAGAGACAAACCTCTGTTTCTAATTGCTAAGCTGATTAGTTGAAAGGCCAATTAATCCCCAATAATATGTAAAACAGAGAAAAGAAATATTTATAACAAATGTTTTTATAGACTGGCATGTTTTACTGAAGTTTCCTTTTTTGTACTCAAGAAGAAAAGTTATTTATAACCACCAATAGAGCAAACATATCACTCCAGGTGTTCAAGCCAGCTATAGTCACAAAGACAATAGAGACTATCAATAGCTGAAGATGTTCAGAGACATCTTTGGAGAGAATGTGGGGAATGGCTTTCCAAATACTGGAAGCAAGATCTGACTTATCTGTTACTATAGAATGAATATGTGAATAATGGAGACTATGTAGGCAGCCTGGATAATGAAGTCCATGTTTGTAGCACATGGACCTGAACTCAATCCTCAGAATTCCATAAAAAAAGTAAGACGTGGTGATATATGCTTATAATCCTAGCACATAGGAGATAGGTGAAGACAAGTGGATACCTTGGAGTTCCTGGCCAGCCTAGGCTCCTTGGAAAGAGACCCTTGGGTAGGGGTTCAAGGTTAAGATGGATGGAGCCTTGGGAATAATAGTTTAGGATGTTCCCCCCCATGCACAGACAGATACAAAACAATGAAAAGAAAAGAAATTTTGACATGGTAATGCACAACTTTAATTACAGCTATTGTTAGACAAAGCTAAGTGGATTTCTGTAAGTTGGAGGCCAGCCCTGTCTATATTGTGAGTTTCAAGTCAGTAGGGATGCATAGCAAAAGCCTATCTCCTAAAAGATGAAAGAGAGGAAGGGATGGGGGAAAAGAGGGAGAAGGAGAAACAAAGGAATGAAACTAAAGAGATGAGAGAGGATGGGGAATAGAAAATAAGGAGTAGGCAGGGGAAGAGGAGGAAGAGGAGGAGGAGGAAGAGGAGGAAGAAGAAGAGGAGGAGGAGGAACAGAAGGAGGAGGAAGAGGAGGAATATAGTCATTGCTCATACCATTACATGAGAAAGCCCTCAAACTTTCACATGACTAACTTAACTAAATTTTTATCTTGTTCTAGTCTTCTGGATGATGGAGGAAGATAACTACAAACCAGATTATAAATATACATATTTAATCTGTCACCATGATAGCAACAGGAACACAAATAAACTGTATCAGTTATTATTTATACAGCAACTTCTGGGGAAAAAACTGGCATATGAGGAATTTCAAAATAATGATACTGTTTCAATTTTTGTTAGCCCTTTGTCCTTTTCTGCATTCCTCATGTTGCTTACATTCAAAGGATCTCTTTGAATAATCTGGGTTGACATTTGTACACTGGAAGTAATAAACCAGTTCACGACCATCAATTCCTGAAAATGACTTGTTGCTTATTGCTATAGATTAGAAGTAACAATCACTGAGCGCCATTGTTAGCTGAGTAAACCAATCAGATCATGAACCTACCAGATATAGTTTTTTAAATTAGCGAGAGCCAAAATAACACTCAACATCTTCCAATAGCAATCTTTTTAGGTTTCCCAAAACTTTGTGACTTAGGTTTGTACAAGAAGTCAGAGCACTAGACTTTAACCATTAAACTGAAATGTAGGCTGAGGAGCCATTTGAATTGTAAGACTGTAGTTGAACAACAGCTCTGCTTAGTTCCCTTTAGAGGCACTCGGGCATTTATACAGTTGACATGTTGTAAGATTTGCACATTAATTTTAGGCATCAGTGCACCACAGTCATCAGATAAACCAAGGGTTTATGAGAAACAGAAAATATCCATTGAAGTACGGAGGACAAATGCTAAGACTTAGATACAAGACCATGTCTGACACTTGAGTAGACAATGAATAATTATTTTCCAGTTACCTCACAGATAATCAGGGCCTTCTATGTCAGTTTATTCCTGAGAAATGGATCACAATGAAGGCATACTCTGCATAACGTATACACAACATAGCCTAATATATACCAAGCAAGTATATATACAGTGCAAATTCTCACGATTGTACAGGCCGGAAGATATGAAGAAAAGTTTTGTGGGTCTGTGATATTGGACTTAAAGCTTGAGACATAAAGTATGTACCTGTGATGAGTAAGAAGAAAACAAATAATTTAGAGAACCAGATCCATAACATGGTGAATAAAGGCAAGAGCCTTACCATGGCACAAATGCAGGGTCAATGAGTGTATGACTGGAAGAATGAGAAAAGATCTATCATAGGCTGGACACACAGGGCTACTCTATACCACACTAAGTCATTTAGACAGGAACTTTAATTCTCAATGAAAATAAATCACCATCAACATTTCAAAGGAATTAAGACAGCAGGCAATAGCCTGTGCTCATCTGTTAGACTCCAGTCTAAGGAGAAAAGGCAAAACCAGTGTTATTGTTTTCCTGCAGAGGCTAAAACCACCAGGTATGAAAATGCAGTAGAGTTCCTACTAGCTTTGTCCAAGACTGCAACTAGGGCTCTTTTTGGCAGTCGCTCATTCAGGAAGTTGTATGTGAAATCACAGTGAGGAAGCAAAGCCAGCCAGCACATGCTCTCTAGGGTTTGCTCCCTGAAGCCCGGATGTCAGTTTACCAGTGAGACAGAGGAAGGAAGCCTCTACTGATATTCTATGAGCTCAGGTTCTGTGAATAGGGACCTTCTTTTGCTGAACAGTCCCAGGCCATTCAAGAGCAATTAAATTTGGTTAAAATAAGAAAGAAATGCTTTTTAAGGGGGTGGGGGGAGGAGAAAAGAAAAGAGGGAGGATTGAGGGGATCACATAAGTAGATTGTGCTAGGGCACTTTTACACAGGTTTGTTTAGTTCTCATTTGTCAAGCTGTATTTAAGCTGCTCTCTTACTCTGAAATCCGATAACCTTTCTTTTCTCTGAGTTCTTTCTGCTAAACTAATAGCACTGTCTCTAATTCCACACGCAGCAAGCAATGAGTTTGTTTTACCAGATAACAGTAGGTCTGGTGATCAGCCAATGTCTAAAGAACCATTAGCCAAGTCAGTAGTAAGCCAGAGACTGCAACTGATCGATAGATATTACTCTCTAAATCACTTTAAAATTGTCGTTTCATCTTCATTGCAAGCTAGCATTATTCATGTTATCCTGACACAACTGAAAATTAGAGATTAATTTTAAAAAGAAACCTCTTACCCCAACAAATCATACCGCATTACAGTTGTGAGAGGAGAAGGGAATTACTAGATGCAATCTAACAATATAGGCATAATTTTAAATTAAAATAAAAGCCATCAATTTTAAATTAAATTGCAAGGGAAATTAAAAGTCTCAGTTTAGGGAGGATACAGGAAGTGGCCTTGACTCTCACTTAAATAGACTGAATTAAGTGAATTAAGAGAGTTGAAGGAATGTTGTGACTTTTAAAACCTCTCTTTCTCTCTCCCTCTTTCTCTCTCTCTCTCAATCTTCTTTACTAGGAAATAAAACTACTATAATTTGAAAATACTAAGAAAAAAGCAAGCAAGCACAAGAATGAGGGAAGGAGGGAAGAAGACAAAGAGGGAGGGATAAAGTTGCCTCTTTCCACTTAAGCCTAGGTCACATTTCCCCAGTATTAAAGGCAGAAATGCAGAGCATCCATCAGCTTGAATTCTTAATGATTACATCCACTGCCCTTAATTCCTTCTCCATAGGTGAATGGTAGAAGAAAAGCATGCTTTCGAAACAATAAAATTCTGCCTTTGAAGTACCTAAAAATAAATCATTCAAAATTATTTATATTTAAGAATATGACCCTCATATACCTAAGTACTGTTAAATATTATTGCAAGAGCTCTTGATGATCCCTTCCACAGTAGCAGTCTCAGGTCCCTAGGAACATCGATTCCTGAGAGAACGAATGACCCTTCATTCAGAAGACATGCTAGCTCTTGAAGATAGTATTTCTTGAAATTAATGTTGCAATACAAAAAGAAATATTCTCATGTGACACTAGAAGTAAGAAACTCCTCATGTGACACTAGAAGTACACTGTACAGCAGACTTCATGGCTTTCTGTTCAGGCTGACTCCTTCCTTAATTCACTGCACAGTTATTCCCAATTAAAGGCTTTTTCTGTAGTTTCAAATATTTTAGCAATCCAGGATAAAAACTTTCATTTGAATCTTAGCTACCATCTTCTCTCATTTTTTTAAGGTCAACTATATATTTAGAAAATGATTAACATGTATGAAAGTGCAACATAATGATTCTGACACATAAATAAAAGCCTTATAATGTATATGATATATATCATATGATTAGAATTGATAGGAAAAGAGCAGAGATGGCATATTCTCATTTGAGATATCTATATATTTGAAATTTGAAATTATATATATAAACATATAAATTACACATACATAAACATGCATATAGATATGTATATATAATATCCTTGGATTATTTAAATTTTGAAATTGTGCCTTCTATTACTATTACGTGTATTACTATCACTAAACACTATGTCTAAAACCAACAATAAGTGTACACAAAACATTTTTAGAAGCAGCTACTCTTTTTACTCTAATGCCAGTAATGTGATGTTTACTTCACTAGGTGCAATAGCAATATGTGCGTGATCAAATGATGAGACATTGCCTTTCTCCAAACTTACAAAATTGAAATTTTAAAACTCATGCATTCTACCTGATTCTCTTATAATTATCACATCAAGTCCCTTCTTGCTAATCAAGACCCCGGCATATCACATTAACTTGGCCGTGTCACTAATTCTGAGAGATATGTAAAAGAAATCCATATCCATATTATATAGCTTCATCCCACACACTCAGAAAATCTTTTACAGTATTTAATGTTCCCTATGAGAAGAGTTATTTTAAAAGAACCACTGTGTGCTTCCATTTCCTCTTGAGTAAAATGCAAAAGGAGGACTGATTAGCATTTACTGCAAATTCTAACCTTAGAATTAGCAGGAGAGAAATTTTATCTGGCACTTTTTACTCCTTTAAATAAGTCAGCATATTAAAAAATACTCTTGAATTCTTTTTTAAACACACCATAATACACAAACTAGAGCCTTAAGAAATTAACATGAGTAAAATTTGTCTCAGGAAAAAAAAAGTTTAGAAAATAAATTCTACCCACCTAATATAAAATTTAGCAGTGTTTACCTTGCTGTGTTTTAAGAATAATTTAAACAATGTTGTCCTATTATTTTGATCACAAGTTCAGAAAAATAAGGAATCAAAAAAAATTAACAATAAATAATCATACTGTCTTTTTACATATATTTCTCATTTCTACTTAACCTTGTTTCAAACTGTTGTAAATTACACATTATAAGACTAAAGAAAATGGGCAGTAGATCAAAGAATCCTTGTTAACTAAATAAATACACAAGATCCCAACTAGTCCTTGATCTAATCTATACAAAAAAAGTTCCCATCATGAGCTCTTACATTTTATTAAAAGACACAATATTAATCATCCTACCAAATACTGCACTTATTAGCAAGATTAAACCTGCTATTTAATTACTCTAATTAAGGAACTACAGAGACAAGCCTGAGTTCCTTCCTCACAGGTTGAATTAGCACACTTAGGAGCCAGCACCATTTCACCTGCTGATCCCGGGCACTCAAAAACAGTACTTCTGCAGCACTGGCTACTCACTGTTGGCAAGCCATTAAAATTCCTCTTAGAGGAATTTTACTTACCAAGAGTTTACAGGACACATTTGGCTTCATAGGTAAAGGCAGAAGGCCATTATAATTAGGTGTTTTTTAATTCAACTAGGTATTATCAGTCACAGTATTAAGCCTAAGCAGTTTTCCTTGAGACTGTGATTTCAAATTCAGACAAAAAAAAGTATGTATTTTAACACAGGCATAGCTCATTATGCACACACTTAATGCTAGAATTCCTGAGGTGACACATAGGTAAATATATCAAACATAGAACAAAAGTTAATTTCAATGGATACCCATTAAATAACAGCATTTCTCAACCCCCCCCCCCGTGTGTGTGTGTGTGTGTGTGAAATCACAGACTGTGTATTGAAGACTTTCAAGTTACTTTAGATTTTCAAAGTAAAATAATATGTGAAATCAACTTCATCAGTCCCTTCTCTTCCCAAACAGTACCACAGGAACCTTCTTGTATTTTTGGTTGTGAGCTAGCCTTTAACAGCTGAGCCATCTCTCCAGCCCAAGAACCTTCTCATGTGTATTAATTTTAGACTCCATCTTCATTAGGAAAAACTTATGAAATATTTTATAAAGTTTATAATAGCATTCCAATTTTATATGAAAACCAGCCCGTTTTTAAATTATCTTCTGGTTAAGCCACTGAAGCATACACACATACACACCTTTGGGAAACCCATTAAGTCAGGATAATACTAGAATAAGATACCTGCATTTAGAACGCCAGGTTCAGTTTCACTCAGCCCTTTAGCTACCACCCTAAATGCTAGAGTCAAAGTTAGTTTCTCCCTCTGTGGTGATTGGGGATTCGAAAGGCTGTTTCTCTTGTAAGCATTTATTTACTACTATTTCTTTTACGAATTTTAATAGGTTTAAAGAATGAATGCCTACAAGATTGAATTTAAAAAAAAAAAATAGTTTTCCACTATGCAGTGAGTACCTGCCAACTTCATAAAAACAAACACCCAAAGCTTGCCATGAAGCTGTCTAATGACTTATACTATTTTCAAAATATTTCATTAGAAATAACATGGCCTTGTGCTTCACTTTTTCTCATACTCCTTAGTGTTATACAATAGGAAACATTGTTTTGTGCAATGTATGTGAGGTAGTACTGAGATATTTGCTAAAAGTGTTTCAGGAGTGTTGTTAAGAGTGCACATAGAAAATCAGAGCCTAAAACCATAGAAATTTGATTGACTTGAAACCCCAGTATGGGAAAGTAAAGTAAATATCTCAAGGCAGAAAAGGCATTCAGGTAATTTATACATGGGTATTCACTGCAGAATGTCTCAGATTCTGTAATTAACTGTCACTGGAATATTCGTGTCTACACGTGTATGTGGACAACAAATAAACAGCAACAATAAAACAGCAATCTATTCTTCCTCAGGCAAGTGACACTTTTCAGTATCACTAAGTAATAGACTTTCCTTTGCTGTAGAAAACCAGCAGAGGGCAGAACTGCTGACCAAATTGTCCAACCCAACAGGCGACAGACTACAAAAAAGTAAACTGCCAAGTTTTGCGCTAGTCTACTTTCAAAGATGCTTGTATTTACCATTGAAGAAGTTGAAATGAATCAGCGTAAGTAGCCTACATCACTGCAAAATTCGAATTGTGGCATAGGGTCACCAGGGCTCATCACAGGATGAAAAATAAGCTGCCTGTTCCTGGGGGGTTTGAAGCCCCTAAGCATCAGAACCGAAATTATGGCTGGTCCCCCTGAAGTGCTAACTCTGTTTAGGGAGAGCTCAGATATGGGCAACAAGACCAAAGGCCAGGCTCAGGTTTCTACTAAACCTGTGCTTTCAGAGTTGGGTTGGCATTTCCAACCCCCATTCTCTCCTCTCCTCCCTATTCCCCGGCTCCTTTCTGCAGTACCGACAAAGCTTGTTTTCTACTGTGAATTGCTCCAGCTCACCAACTCCTGCCAGCCGAGTCTACAGCACCTAAGGGACCGCTACAGCCAGATGCCTTTTCGGGAAAGGGCGGGGGCAGGGGAGGGAGGAGGCAGGCAGAGGGAGGAGTGAAGTCGCTCTCCCTCCTCCGGTACTGACAGGGCTACAGTCAGCCACACAGGTCTAGCCATTCAATATTTGGTAGTGCCACGTAGGAACTTTTCCTTACCTTCCTCCTCCCATCCCAGGCCCCCTCCTCTTCCTCCAAATCCCTAGTCGTCCGCCCTCCACCCCATTTGCTTGGAGACATTCATCACCCTCCAAGAGAGTTAGTTGTATGTCCAACCTGCAAGAAGAAGCTGTTTGAGGGGGGCAAGGGACGAGTGAGGATGAGGGGTCCATGGAGAGGAAAAGGGGGCTTAACATCAGAGGCAACTCCCCCCCTCCGGCCCCGAGCAGCCCTGAACTCCACTTTATCGTCTGTGAAATGTGTTCCACTGAGAAGCATTTCAAAATACCACACACAAAGTGTTCTCAATCTTCTAGCTTCATCCACCCCCTGGTTTCTCTTATATCCCCCAAAGTAAAAACAGCCAGTTTTTCACTTCCTTGTAGACAAAGAAGTTTATCACAGTTCACTTTATACTCTCTGTATTTTCTCCTTAGTTCACCCTTCAAAAGATATCCCCTTTAGAACTCGAAGAAACCCAAAGATTGGTTCAAAGGACCGAGGACTCTGAGTAAAGACTGTTCTCGAAACAAAAGCTTTGTACCACTGCCTTCCTGTCCAAGGTAATTTTTTTTTTTTTCCTTTTGCAAAGAAAATAAAAAGGGACGACTGGCTTTCTCTGCCTGCTGGGTGCCTGACAGATCTTTTAATCCTGCCACCTACCTCCTCGCCCATTACTGTCCCGCCTACATCCATCTCGCTGTCTCTCCAGTTTCCTCTCCTAACCTAGTAGCAGCTACAATCTGGATTTTATTTAAAAGAAGTGGGGAGAAGACAAGGAGGAAGGGCACAAAAAGAAGAAAGCCGGGTGGCAATGTCCCACCTCCCCAAACTTTTTTTTTTTCTCCTTACCTCCTTTGACCTCCCTGGCTTGGAAGAGAAAAGTCAAAGCGAGGATTGAGATGGTGAGATCCCAGATCCACCGTTTCGTTTTCCACCTGGACCAGGGCTCCATCTCCAAGCCCGGCGCTCAGGACCCACGAAATTGCCACTGCAGACCAACTTCGTCCCTTCCAAGGTGTCGCCTACGTTTGCTACACAGCCATCCGGAAGGGAGAGGGAGTAAAAAAGAAAAAAAGAAAAGAAAAAAAAAGAAAAAAAAAGTCAAAGGGCTCTAATTTTTTTTTTTTTTTTTTTTTTCAATTTGATGGTTTGCTTCCTTCCTGTCTCTCGCCCCCTCCTCTCCCTCTGGGGTGGCCCGCAGAAGACTGCGACCCTGAGACCCGTCCTACGCCTGACCCTGCCTTCCGACTGAGGGCAGATGAAGGGTTTCAAGAAAAAAGGCTGAAAGCACTGAGCACCCCTAAAGGCTTCATGCTGTGGGTGGGCTGGACATGAGGCTCGCGCAGCCCCCTCCGCCGCCCACTCCTCCCGCCCCCCCCGTGTGCCCGCGAAACTGACAAGCCGACTGAAGGTCATAACCAATCACAGACCTCCCCGCAGCCTTGAGCCCGCCCAGTCTCTCCCTGGAGGATCCAGACTTCTGCAGGCCCAGCCCACCAGCCACCCCGCATCTTCCCTCTCCTCCCCCCTCCCCAAATCCCCGAAAAGAAATGGGAGGGAGTTAGGCGGGACCAATGCTGTGCTCCTGCACTTTGGGAATGAAAGGAATTGCAGGACAGCCCCGGAGCACAGGGGATGTTCCAGTAGCTTCTGTATTCAATAAAAACCAAGTACTCTACTTGCACCGGTCTGGGAGCCCCTCTTTCTTCGGAGGGGGGAGGGGAAAGAGCGGAGAAGGCCAGCATTTCCCCACGACTGAAGTCCTGAACTGGCACCCGTTAACCTTATCTCTTTCCAAAAACCTTGCTTCCTAAGGCAGCCATGGAACCTGGAACCAGTGGACTCTGTGCTGCCTGCACCCAAAAGTATTTTACTGATATTTTTAACCAGAGACTAATGAAGGTGGCATGAAAGAACTCTAAAGATCAAACTCCTCAACTTGTAGGTAAACTCTAGTTGGAGAGCTGAAAGTAAAGCTTCCCAAATGTTCAAAGGCTGCTTAGAGCTCACTGAGGGGCTTGCCTGTGAGAAAAGGGAAGAGAGCAAGAACCCATCTCAGCAGAGACTAAGAGATCAGGCATTTGCTTTTCCAGCAAAACCTGATAGTGGATGAAGAGAATAGTGACGGACAGGAAAGCTGCCTTGCAGAATTCTCCAACCAGCAGAGCCCAGTTTCTTTACTGGGCCTGCCGGAGCCTTAGGACTGAAAACTTGGTCACTCCACAAGGAAAGCTTAAGAAAGGGGACATGGTTCTAAGAAATCTATCTCCCGATTTGAATTACTTCATCCTCTTGATTGGTCTTTTCTGTTTTTAATCATTTCTGAAACATCTCTTTCCAAGAGTGAGTGCCATGTCCAATGTCCAGCAATGGACAGAAGTAGGAAGTGTCCAGCAGGGTACCAGCATACATTAGACATTCGATAGAGATGTTTTGAATGAATGCTTTTTTTTGACACAGAGACTGGAAGTCATGACCTATTGTGAGTATTTAAGTCATATCAACGCTTAAGGGCCTCAATTTAGCTTATCAAGCATGCATGTTCAATTCTTTATTCGACTCTAAGCTTTAAGCCACGGGTCCCTTTTAAGTGATCCGTTAAAATATGACTAATTGGACTATATAAAATGTTTTCATACGGTTTAATAGTTGGCAAATTAGCTGGAATTGAGAATAATTGGAAGTAGAATATATTAAAAGCAACTATATAAATGCCATTCTCTGCATGAAATTTCTTTTAGATCACATTTGAAACACAAACAAACAAAAGGAGCTATTTATTTCCTGTAATGAGGCCGGTAGAGTGTTTGGGATGCCATTTATAAAAGAAGCCAACTAGCTCTTTAAATCATAACCTCATCTGTTAATATATTTTACCAATATAGTTTACCAACATCTTGTCTTTGAACCTGGAATGTTTAAATACAAATTAAAAATCTTGTGTTAGAAACATAATTCAACACCTTTTTTTGCCTCGTACTTCAGATGGAAGTTGTGTATGTATTTGTGGTATCTCCTATAGTTCCCTTTTCTGCTCAATTCTCTTTCCATGTACAAATCATATTCTAGGTCTTCACTTAAACATAAAATAGTGAAATGAATATATATTAATTTAGGAATACTTACCCGTGAGCTGGCTAGTCACAGAGCTCACAGCAACATATCTAGTGTTCTAAATTATTTTCCCCTCACTCTCCAGTGTATTGAGAGCTTGTGGCATGGTCCTATTCTAGGTGAGAAGGATTCAGGCACTGCCTTCTGCTAAGACCTCATTGCTTGTGAAAGGGTTCTTTCAGGCAAAATGTCTTGACTGAATAGAGTTATTGCTGTCTTATGTGTCTGTACTCTGTGGTCTGAATTCCTCTGGCCTTTACCCAACTAGGCATAACCTGGGTCTGAATTAATGCCTCTGGAAAGAAGCATACTGGAATCACAGTAAAGTATAATTATATCTAACCTCTCTAGCTTGTAGCTCACTGCCAGATGGTATGTCTCCCAGAAACCTGCCCATGGACTTTCAGATGAACTGAATGAAAAAATAGATAAAAGCAGCCAACAGAGAGAAACCAAAGAGGGTGATCCATCCAAGCTGTACTCAGCTTCATGCTGGGGAACATCCAGTAGAGTTATTTCCTAGGGGACCTTTCAGCCTGACACTGCTAATTATTTATATAAACATTCAAAATGTAATAAAATGTGACAGTTTTACTGATGCAAGGTCTTAGGTTTGAAGGATAGTTAGTAATATGCTTGCATTTTGTCACAATGAAAAAAGTGTTGAAGGCATGTTGTCAACTGTGTACTGTATAGTCTGTTATGTCTCATAAAAACCATATAAAAGCAGATATAGAATAACCACTTTCTCTACAATGATAAAGAATAATTTATCTGTATTGCCTTACAAGATACCAACTTTAATTATGGATTAACAAGTCAAATAAAGCAATTGAATGTCTTAGATATTCTTCAGAATCCATGGATCTTTCTTAAATAAGGGGGAAAATCCACAGCTCCTCCTTAATGACCTCAGACATTCTAGGACTCAAGGAAGCCCTGTTTCAGAGCCAAGGGTTCATGTACTGAGACCTCAATAACCACACAGACACTAAAGACACACTATCCAAGATCAGTGTCCTAATGCAAACAGTGTTAGATCAGAGGTAGAGAGAGCTGTCCAATAGCCCTTAAATTACAATAGGTAGAATTAAGAGGAAAAAACCTGATGCTAAAAAAAATGTCATCTTTTAAAAGATGGCACTCATTCTCCTTTTTCCATGGTTCTGTGTTAACCTTCCTCCTTTTCCTTCCTGCACTGTTGGGGACAGAACCAAGCACCTTGCGTATGGTACAAAGGTTGTACTCCCTAACTATATCTCCATATCTGCTATACACACACACACACACACACACACACACACACACACACACACACATCCAGACGGAAATAAAAATTCTCCAGTTTTACCATATTTTTATATACTAATTACTAAAAGAAGACTTGAACTTTTCAGAAACATTTTTAAGTGTTTTTAATCTGGTCTTTCTCTTACAAAACCTCATGGTTAGACTTTCATATTCTTTTCTGGACTTCAGGTCATTTATTTTGAGAAAAGACTGAAAAAACAGTTTGACATTCACTTTATAGTTTTCCTATTACATAAGTGGAAGAAATTAGTCTCTTTAAATGTGCAGTTAGTTCCTCTTCCCTCACAGATGGGTCATTGTCTTGTAGAAAGTGGGGGTTGAGAGAGACCAGTGGTGTTTATTTCTATAGAATAACCACAGCCACAAGAACTCACAACAACAACTGAGTATTGCCTTTGTAATTTTACTATTCAATCATTCACAGAACTTCAAAGGAACTCGAATTTAGGCCAATTTTCATCAGAATTTTCCAATAAACACTTCACATTTGCAACATTGAATGAGCTAATTGAGAGATTGCAGGTCCACACTGTCAGAAGAGGCCTAACGTAAAATCAAGGGTAAGTGAACCCTCAAAAAGAGAAGGGTTTGATTGTGTACATTTACACATCTCAACTCCTTAATATTTTTATTATTTAAGTCCCTTTAGTGGGGCTGAACATATACGTCAGCACTTGTTGCTCTTCCAAAGAACCAAAGTTCAGTTCTCAACACCATTATGAGGTGAGCAAAACCAACCATTACACCTGCTACAGATCTGATGGCCTCTTATGGCCTTTGTATATACACACACACAGAGAGAGAGAGAGAGAGAGAGAGAGAGAGAGAGAGAGAGACAGAGAGACAGAGACAGACACAGACACAGACACAGACACAGAGAGAGACACAGAGAGAGACAGAGAGAGCATATACACCCTGCATTTACTGGAGGTAAGAGAGTTCTATTTCCTAGTTTTCCAACCAACAATAGAAGGGAAGGAAAGAAAAAGAACTGACTCAGGCTAAAACCTTACTACTTGATTTTTTGTAAACATTTTACAAAATAATCTTTGACATTTGTGAGTGGGTTTGAGACTTAATATGACCTTTGTGTATCATGGGAATTTGTGAGTGCTCACATATATAATAAAATTTCTTACAAAATGAGCCAACATCTCCATCATCAGAAGGGAAATACAGTATTTTAATACAGCATTTTAAATTTTCTGTCAACCAGATGACCTTTCAAAGGGTAATACCACACTGATGACCTACAATGACATTAGTTATACTTAAGGATGTTCTGATTAAATTGAGTGTTGTTAGCTTCATTCCAGGGGCCATTCCTGATAAGGCTGATTAGAAAAAAAATTTTAGCTTCATTAAATGGGATTATTTACCAGGTGTTTGGATGAAGCAAGTGCACCATAGTACATTGTATATGCATAAGAAACTCTGAAAGAAAAACTTTTAGATGGAAATTTTACTCAAATAAATAGACATTTTAAAGTCTTCATTTGGTAGGCAGTGATAACCTGGACTATTTTCTTTTACTAATATTTCATAATATAAACAACAAATGACAGAAAATGTCAAATATATCACTGCACTTCTAAAATTAGCAAGAAAATAATTCCCCTCCTTTTGCCTCTATCTTATTTTCATACTTTGTCCAGCAATGTCACTGTCTGGCCCTCCTAATTTGTGTAAAAAAAAAAAAATGTATTTTCAGTCAACTATAGGTAATTAGTGTCATTGCTAATACATAAATAAAATCAATTATTAATACTTCTTAACTTTAAAAATATGCTCAAAACCCTGAAAAATCACATGAAACAAGTCTATTATATTTATATGTACTTCTTATATGTTTCTCAACAAATGCTACATATGAAATTTAAGGCAGATAAATATGGTTAAAAATTGAAATCAATCTGATTCTTAAAACATCTGTAGTGAATAACCTCATCTTAATTTGTTTTACAGTTCCTCAGTGCCTAAAAGTGCTCCCAATAATATATCTCCTGCCAGTTCCAGTATGGTCAAATTATTGCACATTCAAATACTGGACAAATAATAGATACTATTTCAAATTTTTTTACAATCTAATCTGCAAAGACTGGGAACCACATAGGGACATAAATATTTGTAAAGTAACATTTAATCTGAAAGATTTCTTTTATCAAAAGTGGAACACATTTGTTAGCAGAAGAATAATATTTTTTTAAAAATCTTTGATGTTTTCTTTAGTCTTCATAACATCTTCATGAGGTAAGAAAATGGCAACTTAAGTGCTTTCATTTTTAAGGTTAAAATCCGGGACATTCAAAGTTCAAATTAGGAATACAGAAACAGATGCAATATGTGAAACTCATTCGAATTTGCACAATTCTACCCTCGTTATTGATTCTGTCTTTTTAAAAGATGCATTTTTAGAATATAGTTTATGTCTTACATGTTAAATATTAAAAATAAGCAATAGTTTAATACTTAACTATAAATATAATCTTATAGTAAAGGGTATATGGTGTCAACATCATTTAACATTTTAGTTTCATGTATGAATATAATTGAACACTTAAATCGTGGGACCAGTGAGGTGCAACAGTAGGTAAAGGTAACTGGTATCAAGTCTGACAACCTGAGTGTGATTCTCAGCAGAGAACTGACTTCTGTAACTTGTAGTCTAATCACCCTACATGTGCCCCAGCAGGTTCCTGCCCATATAACATACATACAGATAGCTTCACACAATCAGTCAATCAATCATTATATCAAGTATATTCACAATAAATAAAAAGATCATAAAATTTTAAAGGTATCAATGGGGAGAAAATCTTTTGTAAGAACATATCTTCTGTTTTCACTCATTTACAGGATTACAAAATTGTTTCATGTGAGTCGAAAATAAATCACTAAAGTCAACTCTAGTTATTTAATATATTATAATTAATATTTCATATGTTAATGAAGAAATCTGATAATATTTTGTGAAACTAAAAACATTCTCACAATCAAAAGTAGTGGGAACTCAGCTAAGCCACTAAATTTGAAGGTAGATAAGACATCAAGTATTTGAAAACTGTTTCATTATATATTACACACTCCATGAACAGCACCTCAATTTATCAAGGACCTCTACTTAAAAACAGATACACTGAAACTAATAGAAGAGAAAGTGGAGAAGAGTCTTGAACACATGGGCACAGGGGAGAAATTCCTGAACAGAATACCAATGGCTTATGCTCTAAGATCAACAATAGATAAATGAGACCTCATAAAAATGCAAAGCTTCTGTAAGACAAAGGACAATGTCAGTAGGACAAAATGACAACCAACAGATTGGGTAAAGATCTTTACCATTCCTATATCCAATACAGGGCTAATATCCAATATTTACAAAGAACTCAAGAAGTTGGACTCCAGAGAACCAAATACACTATTAGAAAATGCGGTACTGGGCTAAACAAAGAATTCTCAACTGAAGAAACTCGAATGGCCAAGAAGCACCTAAAGAATTGTTCAATATCCTTAATCATCAGGGAAATGAAAATCAAAACAACCCTGAGATTACATCTCGCACCAGTCAGAATATTAAGATCAAAAACTCAGGTGACAGCAGATGCTGGTGGGGATGTGGAGAAAGAGGAACACTCTTCCATTTTTGGCAAGATTGCATGCTGGCACAACCACTCTGGAAATCAGTCTGGTGGTTGTTAAGAAATTGGGCACAGTACTACCTAAGTATCCAGCTATACCACTCCTAGGCATATACCCAAAAGATTCTCCAACATATAACAAGGACACATGCTCCACCATGTTCATAGCAGCCTTATTTATAATATCCAGAAGCTGAAAACAACCCAGATGTCCTTCAACAGAGGAATGGATACAGAAAATGTGGTACATTTACACAATGGAGTACTGCTCAGCTATTAAAAACAATGACTCATGAAATTCTTAGGCAAATGGATAAAACTAGAAAATATCCTGAGTGAGGTAAGTCAGTCACAAAAGAACACACATGGTATGCACTCACTGATAAGTGGATATTAGCCCAAAAGCTTGGAATACCCAAGATACAATTTACAGACCACATGAAGCTCAAGAAGAAGGAAGACCAAAGTCTGGGTGCTTTGGTCCTTCTTAGAAGGGGGAACAATATACTCATGGGAGGTAGAGGATGGGAGAGACTTGGGAGGAAGAAAGTAGGGGAATGAGGAAGAAGGGGGCAGGACCAGGTATAGAGGAGACAGGGATGATACATAGAGGGTCAGGAATTTGAACAGAAGTGTGTAGCAATGGGGAATGGGGAACTTTGGGTAGCAACCTGAAAGTCCCAGATGCCAGGCAAGCAAGAGGTTCCCAGGACCCAACCGGGATGAGATTACCTGAAATGTCCAACAAAGGGGAGGGAGAAACTATAGAAACCCTATCCAGAGGCTAGGCAAGGCCCCACTTGAGGGATTGGCCCACTCACTCATCCCCAAATTCTTAATCCGAAAGGGCTCTGGTTTAAAGGAAATAGGGGGCAAAGTGTGGAGGAGAGACTGAAGGAAAGGCCATCCAGAAACTGCCTTATCTGGGGATCCATCCCATATACAGTCACCAAAGTCAGACATTGTTGAGGATGCCAAGAAGTGTTTGCTAACAGGAGCCTGATATAGCTGTCTCCTGAGAGACTCTGTCAGAGCCTGACAAATACAAAGGCGGATGCTTGCAGCCAACTACTGGACTTAGCACAGAGTCCCAATGGAGGAGTTAGAGAAAGTACTGAAGGAGCTGAAGGGGTTTGCAACCCCATAGGAAGAACAACAATATCAACCAACCAGACCCCGCATAGCTCCCAGGGACTAAACAACCAACCAGAGTTGGCATCAATAGGAGGAGAGACCCATGGCCCTGTGAAGGCTGGATGCCCCAGCATAGGAGAATTCAAGGGTGGGGAGGCAGGAATGGGTGGGTGGGTGAGTAATCACCCTCATAGAAGCAGAGGGAGTGGGATGAGAGACAGGGGATCTGGAGGAAAAACTGGGAAAGGGGATAACACTTGAAGTGTAAATAAATAAAATGTCTAGTTTAAAAAAAGAACCTCACTTTATCTTCAATGTCATCTCCATTTCTTACTTTTTGTCCTAAGGTTTTACTGACTTTCAAATAATTGTCCCTTTTGAAGATGCTCCATAATACACAAAAGAGCTAGTTTGACTTTTTTCACTATTGATTAAGAGAACTGTATCTTCTTTATTTCTTTTCTTTTATTGGATATTTTCTTTATTTACATTTCAAATGTTATCCCCTTTCCACGTTCCTCCCACAAAATCCCCTATCCCATCCTCCCTCCCCCTGCTTCTATGATGTTGTTCACCCACCCACCCACCTATTCCCATCTCCCTGCCCTCGAATTTCCTAGCACTGGGACATCTATTAAGCCTTCATAGGACCAAGGACCTCTCCTCCCATTGATGCCTGACAAGGCCATCCTCTGCACATATGTGGCTAGAGCCATGGGTCTCTCCATGTATACTCTTTGGTTGGTGGTTTAATCCCTGGGAGCTCTGGGGGGGTGGGGAGGTCTGGTTGATTGATATTGTTGTTCTTCCTATGGGGTTGTAAAACCCTTCAGCTCCTTCAGTCCTTTCTCTAACTCCTTTCATCAAGCACTTTTAACCATCTACAATAGTGTCTGGGTTTGATGACTCTATATGGAATGGTTCCCCAGGTTGGACAGTCTCTGGATGGCCTTTCCTTCAGTCTTTGCTCTATCCTTTGTGTCTACATTTGCCCCCATGAATATTTTGTTCCCCTTTCTAGGAAGGACCGAAGCACCCACACTTTGGTCTTCCTTCTTCTTGAGCTTCATGTGGTCTGTAAATTGTATCGTGGGTATTTCAAGCTTTTGGGCTAATATACACTTATCAGTGAGTGCATACCATGTGTGTTCTTTTGTGACTGACTTGTCTCACTTAGAATATTTTCTATTTCCATTTGCCTAAGAATTTCATGAAGTCATTGTTTTCAATAGCTGAGCAGTACTCCATTGTGTAAATGTACCACATTTTCTGTATCCATTCCTCTGTTGAAGGACATCTGGGTTGTTTTCAGCTTCTGGATATTATAAATAAGGCTGCTATGAGCATGGTGGAGCATGTGTCCTTGTTATATGTTGGAGAATCTTTTGGGTATATGCCCAGGAGTGGTATAGCTGGGTCCTCAGGTAATACTATGCCCAATTTTCTGAGGAACTGCCAGACTGATTTCCAGGATGGTTGTACCAGATTGCAATCTCACCAACAATGGAGGAGTGTTCCTCTTTCTCTACATCCTTGCCAGCATCTGCTGTCACCTGAGTTTTTGATCTTAGCCATTCTGATTGGTGTGAGGTAGAATCTTAGGAAGTTTGACTCCCAGTCCTTCTAACAAGCCCAGGATCATAGGATCATAGGTAAGGAGGCTACAACATCTGCCCCACACTGGAAATACCTGGGACCAGCCCTGTATCCTCTTATAATCACTGCCTTGCTCTGTCTGAGGCTTGGATTTGAACAATAGTACACAAAACCTGAATACTATAGAGATCCTGTCAACCCAGAAAGACAATTAAATGGTATAACTTTCCACCTATGAAACAGCATGTTTCTCTTCTTTTCACACAGAAACCTTTATTTTCTATCTTTGTATTTTTACAAATCTTTTGAGAACTACAACTTAAGAGTTGGTTATGCATACTCTCACAGGCTACCAATATCAACATAAAACATTCAGTGTTAGTATGAATCTCCTTGTCTGTAAATTTTTGGTATACTAATTTTTACAGTCTGTGTCAGTCAAAAACGTGACAGATGGTATCATGCTCCATGCTGCACTTGAGTAACTAATCTACAGTAGCACAGTAATAAAACTCATTCCCTAACAACATATATGGACACATCATTTCAAGGTGCTATATGCTTCTAAAACACACATAAAACAATTATCATATCTAGTCCCAGGGAGTGTCATGTGGAAACAGTACTTTTCAAATGAGGACAATCGAGACAGTTTGACAGTTTGACATTACATTGGTCAAAGCTTACTGGACTATTTAAGGATCAGAATAGAAAGAGAATCAGAAATATTAGTTTTGCCCTAAAATCCCAATGTCCTCCTGACCAACATAAAAATTCTGTGTAGGTTGTATATATGTTCATATGAACACAACCAATAACCATTGCCACTTGCATTGGCCATGTTCCTCTTTATTATTTGTACTTGACATATTGTAACTGCATTTCTATAAATATTTTAATACATGGTTCAGAATGAAAAGAAGAAAATATCAGAGGATTCCTATTAAGATTTCAAGCATCAAGTTACAAATAAAAAATGTTTACTGTGTTAACACAATATGTTTAAGGCAACATAGGAATCAGTGTCATGAGTTATCTGGGTAGAATGCCATAGATAAATATTTATATTGGCCTAAATCCTACAACGTTACTTATATTCAATGGAGGAAAAGTTCAGTACTGAATTAATTAACTACCAGGAAACAATCTCTTTCTGTAAGAAACCACAATTAGAAGCAAATTTACAATTTTTTTTTTTTTTGCTAGTGTGGTATTAAATGGAACTTTATTTGGAATTATAAGAACTGAATTTTAAAAGCCTGATCATCAAACTATTTTAAATATATAACATATATGTATATACATATCTGGAAAGAGTTAGCAAGTTCAAACAAATATCCAAATTAATGTAAATACAATTCAAAATTTGAGTAATGGATGTATGTGTTTGGAATGAATATATATATATATATATATATATATATATATATATATATGTATGTATTTTACTTAGTTTTTGATTGCTGAACAGAAAAGATATATGTTTTTAAACCTAATTAATTTTCTACTAAATGTGAGCTTTGAGTTCACAGAGACATTCACAAGGAATGTCTCTTAGTCCTTCCTCTATATAGTATTAACATATGGGCATTTTTAATTTGCATTCCAGCTGTATTACTAAGACATTCTCCTGTGTCTGGACTCAAGAGAAGATTGTATTCCTCACAATCTCAGTGGTTAGGACAAAGATAAAAGGGTATTTTTCAAGAAAAGCAATCAACATGAGAGAAAATTGCAGCTCTCCAGGGAAAATGCTAGGGCATGGTTAAAGCAATGGGAGAGAATAGAATGTGTGGGATCAGGAAGAAGACCCTGGCAACAACATATGCAAATAAGAAGTTCTGGAAGAAGAGAAACCCAGAAAGTGTCTAGGAAATGCTGCTTTAATGACATTCATTTCTAAGTATATCATCCCTACTTTCAGGAGAAATACTTAGTTTTTGAAAAGTTTATGGCCAAAAGATCTTGGGGGATTTCTGTGGGAAAGAAGGAGCTGACAAAGGTGTCTCAGAATGTACAAAAGCTAAGTTAACTGTCTATTGGCATCCAGCAAGATAACAATGACCTACTGTGTAAGGAAATTACAGATGAGGAAGTTCCAGTGTTCCCAACTATAAATGAAACACCATTAGCATCTTATGTCAATTATCTAAGAAAAAAAAAAAAAAAAACAACCCAACTTATAATTAAGTACTTCAACCACGTAAGCTAAATTCTCATGATTTAATAGGTCTGTTGGGCTCTGCTGGAGTGTCACAAAACTAAGAAATCAGTCTGGGTCATTCACATAGCAGCAAGAACTGAGGGTTGGCTAGAGCTGACATATAAAAGATGGATTCATTCACAACTAGTGCCTCAGCTGAGGAAACTTGAAATGCCGAATTCTGACTGGAGTTTCTACAGCCAGCTAGCTGGTCATCCTAAGTGTTTGTTCAGGGCTACAAGACAATAGAATTGGAACCCTTAGGCATCTTAGAGACAGGCTCACATCTAGTACAATCTCAACTCTGTTACGCTATTTAGCCCAAATTAATAATAAGACAAGTTGTAGTTTACTGGAAGGAAAATACTAATGTATGCATGCAGGTATAGAAGGAATCACCAGCAGTTCTCTTTGGAAGTGATTTAGCATAGCCATCCTTGTGGCTACCTGGGAAAACTTTACCCACCCTGAGTCCTTCCCTTCAAACACTATTTAATTGTGTCTTCTATTCAGTATAATATTAAAAGATTTCAGAAATATATATATATATATGTATATACACACAGGTAGGGTTTGAAATGTACCTTTTGGTTTTGGTGGGGTTTTACTGCTGTCAAGAGACACCATGACCATAGCAACTCTTATAGAGGAATATATTTAATTGGGGCTGGCTTATAGTTCAGAGATTTAGTCCATTATTGTCATGGCAGAAAGCATGGTGTCATGAAGGTAGATATGGTGCAGGAGAGGTATCTGGATCTACAGGTAGCAGGAAGTGACAGACACACTGGCCAGGCTTCACAGGTCACTCAGATCTCTAATCCCATCCCCTAGTGACATACTTTCTTCAGATAGGGTACATCTATTCCAAAAAAAGGCCATACCTCCTTATAATGTCACTCCCTGCAATCCTATGGAGATCATTTTATTTCAAACCACCATTACACTTTTGTTCATCCAAAAAAAGTACAAACTCAAAAGGCAAGCTATTGCTCCTCCACAAGACATTCTCATTCAAATAATGACCTCACTAATTCATAAATGTTTCAAAGTTCAGCCCTACTTGTAGACTTAGATTTTTTAAATCATACTTTTAGTAAGGGTTCTCAAATGCTTAGACCCCCCCATTCTAGCCCACCATCCAAAGGAAAGGGAGAAAAGATGGTAAATAGGACAAGGTGATGTAGACCTGTTTAGAAGTAGTTATTTGGGATGATTCCAATCTCTGTCAGGATAGCAACAGTCCAGTTTAGTCATATAGCAAACATGAATCAGAAATGGTGGCATGATCCAGCAGAAACTGCAAGGCCTCCATTGAATTGACACAAGTCAGTGGGAGCAACGAGAACAAGCCAGGACTCCAGGAGAAGTTCTCTGAGGTGCCTCTCTCAAAGAAGTGAAGATCAGCAAAAACATGAGACTTATGAATCCTCATGCTCTCTACAAACACCATATGTCGTCCTATGGGTCTTGCCTCAGCAAAATGCCACATGAGTTTGCATCCCATGACACTACCAGAAACTTTGACTTTACATACTGGTCCATTATCCCCTTAAAGCGATAAATATTTTTCCTTTTAACCCAATGATGCTATCCAGTGAATTTTTGATATTTTACTATCTCTAGTTCTGAGTCCTGCTTCCTGAATTATGGTTATATTCTCCTAAAAATATATTTCTAAGAATTGTCTTTATGTGCAGCTTCATTGGGACCCTTTCTATGATCTCTTTTCATTCCCACCTGTACTTTGCTGATTGGGTCAACTAGTGGCATATTTGCTGAGATTATCTTAAAAATGTTGTGGAAAGCAGGATGTTATGACACACACCTACGATGATGAGCCCAGCATTTGAGGACTAAGGCTGGATCTAGTTTGAGACTCACTACAGCTCCCTTACAACACCTGTATCAAAGGGGGAAAAGGTATTTTCATGAATCCTACCTAAAGTTCAATAGTCATAGTGGCAATTTTTCTCAGGCAGATTTTTATCTGAATAGGAAGGCCTACTATTTAAGATGATGCGCTTGTAAACTTTACTGTTTAGTTGAAATCTGTCCTAGATAGGTTTTTCAGTCAGTGTGATAAACCTCTGACTAAAACTGACTTAGAGAAGAAAAGTGTTTATCTGGTTTGTGGGTCATGGTTGATGATGAAGAAAGTCATGACATGATCCTAAAGGCAGGAACTGAAGCAGAGACTATAGGAATGCTGCTTATTGGTTTCCTTTTAAAGCTCATCTACCTTTGGTATACCTGCTCAGGGATGGTGTTACCCACAGTGGGTTTGGTCCTTCCACATCAAGCATTAATCAAGAAAATTTCAACTTGCCTACAAGCCAATCTGATACAGACATATTTTCAGTTGAAGCTCCCTCTTCCCAGGTGGTCTGCTTTATCTCAAATTAACAACCACAACAAAACATTAAGCAGCACAAGGGATTATACAAAATAAAGCATGGTTTAAATTTTCCTGGATTCAAGAAGAATGTTCCAGGTACAATGAAAACTGCTTCTTGATCTGAACTGATATGCACTTTATACTGGCTGTATTATTTCTTTTATTTTTCTAATGTCATTTATTTTACAGATCATCCTTTCAGGAATGCAAGTTGAGACAGAAGATGGGAGCTCTACAGCCTTTTGCCCTATATATTGTCCCTTAACTATACCCTACTTTGTCTACTGTTGCTGTGTTAAAACACTGACAAAAGCAACAGAGAGGGGAAAGGGTTTATTTGTCTTACATTTACCCCATCAAAATCTACCATTGAGGGAAGTCAGAGCACCAAGTGCTCAAGGAGGAACCTGGAAACAAATCTGAAGTGGAGGCCATGGTTACTGGCCATTGTTGCTTACTGGCTTGTTTTCATGGCTTCCTCGGTTTGAATTTTTACCCACTCAAGGGTTACTTGCCCAGAAATGATACTACCCACAGAGGTCTGGGCTCTCCTACATTAATCATTAGTCTAGAGACTGTCCCAGTAGACTTACCTGCAGGCCAATAATCTGATGGAAATGTCAGAAAGAGAGAGAGAGAGGAAGAGGAGGAGGAGGAGGAGGAGGAGGAGGAGGAGGAGGAGGAGGAAGAGGAAGAAGAGGAAGAAGAAGAAGAAGAGGAAGAAGAAGAAGAAGAAGAAGAAAAACAAGAAGAAGAAGAAGAAGAAGAAGAAGAAGAAGAAGAAGAAGAAGAAGAAGAAGAAGAAGAAGAAGAAGAAGAAGAAGAAGGAGAAGAAGAAGAAGAAAAACAAGAAGAAGAAGAAGAAGGAGAAGGAGAAGGAGAAGGAGAAGGAGA
>JADRCH010000243.1:6417591-6506850 GCA_019843965.1 Rhynchomys soricoides
AGAAGAAGAAGAAGAAGAAGAAGAAGAAGAAGAAGAAGAAGAAGAAGAAGGAAGAAAGGAAAGAAAGATGAAAAATACCATTTACAAACTACCTCTTGCTGTTCACCTGTATATATTATGATATCATTTATCATATATGAGTGGACATAAATTAAGTTTTACAAGTCACTCTGGAAAATGATTGAACTCAGAAGAGTTGTGGGAACATATGATTAATAGTCAATTATTTTAGGAATTTCTCAATAAATTCAATTTTTAATTGATGTATGAATAGAAAGAGGTGAATTTTGAGGAACCGTGCACTCAGCCTGTGGGGTCTGAACTGAACTGAGTTTAATTGTGGAACACCTATTTGATGTTTATTGACAGTTTTACAGGTGTGTGTGTGTGTGTGTGTGTGTGTGTGTGTGTGTGTGTGTTTATTTTTGGTT
The DNA here is from genome assembly GCA_019843965.1 of Rhynchomys soricoides. Classification (NCBI taxonomy): domain Eukaryota; kingdom Metazoa; phylum Chordata; class Mammalia; order Rodentia; family Muridae; genus Rhynchomys; species Rhynchomys soricoides. The sequence continues at coordinate 6,418,023 of JADRCH010000243.1, forward strand.
TTGGGGATTTGTTTGTTTGATTTTTGGTGTGAGTGGGATTGACAGCTTGGCGCTCACACTTCTAATGTTACATGTGTTCATGCAAATATGAAAGTAGAAGACACTGTGGATTTACCTATTTTGTTTCTCATTACACCTGACTGTCTCTCTATTTTCCATGTCACCACACATGTTACCCTTTCTCCACCTTCTCACAGTGATTTGTTTACCATTGCTCCAAGTTTCATAATGGCCCTGCTGTCCTTCCACCTCAGCTCAAGTCAATGTCAGATACTTTAGGTTTGTGTTACAGTGCATTCCAATTACAAATGCCAATTATAATCAGCCAATTACTGTACACTAGGGCAAGACTGAAGACTTTAGATTATATAAAACATTTTCAGCCTCTTTTCTCTCCTTCATTTCTATCTTTAAGCCAGAAAGCAACAACTGCTAGGCGGGGTAGCAGTAGAATATGAACCCTGATGGAACCCAGGTGGCTTTCTCCTACTACAGGTTTCATATTAGGCTTGAGATGAATTCCCCTTCAAGTTTTAAAGTGGATAAAAGTCTGTAGTTTTAATATTACACAAAGCTGGGATAATGATTTCTGAAAAATGCAACATAAAGTTATTAATACTTCTGAGACCTGTGGACTGACAGTAGATTCTTTGCATTCAGTGGTAGGAAAAAAAAATAAATCTCACCTTATTATTGTGTTCTACCTTGTCTCTTCCAAAAGGAGAAGATTCACCACTGACATCATCAACATATACCCACACATAATGTCTTACATATAAAGTTTAATTTGTATTTGCATTATTTACACAAATATTAGATTTATATCATAGTCCTTCTGAAAAACAAAACCAAAAAGAAATGGTAGTATGAAGAAAGAACAACACAACATTTGTCTGAAAGCTTTAAGAACCGTCAGTAGAACAGAAATTTAAAAATGTAATCAAAAGTATTAACAATGGCTCTTCCTAGGCGCTGCGGGAGCCATGGGTTACCGTGCAGACATGGCCAAGTCCAAGAACCACACCACACACAACCAGTCCCACAAATGGCACAGAAATGGCATCAAGAAACCCCAGTCACAAAAATATGAATCTCTTAAGGGGGTTGACCCCAAGTTCCTGAGGATCATGTGCTTTGCTAAGAAGCACAACAAGAAAGACCTGAAGAAGATGCAGGTCAACAATGCAAAGGCAGTGAGTGCACGTGCAGAGGCCGTCAAGGCCCTTGTGAAGGCCATCAAGCCCAAGACGCCAAAGGGCTGCAGCTGCAAACTCAACCTCCTGGCTTTCATCGCTCACCCCAAGCTTGGGAAGCAGATTCAAAGCTACATGGCCAAGGAGCATAGGCTCTGCCAACCAAAGCCCAAGCTTCAAACCAAGGCAGAGGCCAAAGTTCCAGCTAAGGCCCAGGCTCCTGCTCCAGCTCAGGCTCCCAAAGGTGCCCAGGCCTCTGTGAAGGCCCCATAGAAAAGGTTTCTGCCAGTGTGAAGACAGATGGACTGCTGTGACACACCTACCTACACACTATTTGCAGATGACCAGTATCCTATGCTGTTTTTACAAATAAACTTGAGGCAAAATCTGTTAAAGAAGCAAGAAGGTTTAATAAGTGCAGGTGCTTATAGTAAAAGTGTAATGACCCCAATTCAATCCCCAGAACCCATGCAGACATAGAAGAAAACTCTACATAGTTGTGCGCTGATCTCCACCCATGTGCTGTGACATGTGTGTGTCACCACATATATAACACATTAATAATAGTAATTTAATATCAATGCTTTATATGAGTATAAAATGGATTTATAGATATGTCTATAAGACAGGCACACATAAAACAAAACAAATTAAAATTGATTTATTTAAAATAGAAGAATATAAAAAAGTTAAGCTAAATAATTTCATGTTTTGGGGTGGAGAGATTTCTGTATTTAAGAGCAACTGACTGCTCTTCCAGAGGTCCTGAGTTCAATTCCCATCAATCACATGATGGCTCACAACCATCTGCAATGGGATCAGATGCCCTCTTCTGCTGTCTGAAGACAGCTATAGTATACTCATATACATAAAATAAATAAATAAATATTTTAAAAATAACAATAATTTTGTGTATTAAAATAATGAAAAGGTTTTATAACAAAATTTGCTTTTTATCATTTATGTAAATTTTTGGTAAATTTTAATATAGCTGATATTAAGTAATTCTATAGCATTTTATGTATCAACATATTGTATGTAGCAAGCTGACCATGTAAACATTACAAGATCCTATATTTTAATATATGTTGATATATTGTTTATTATATCTACATATTAATATATATTAATGGTACAGCAGAGGTCCAAGTTGTGACCTTTATAAAATTATTCTATCACTGTCTTCAGCTAAAAGCTTTTCATGTATGATGTGATAAACAATGTTCTAATTACTAAATAAATTTTATTTACTCTACTAAAGTGTATTTTTTGGTCAGATATAATGTGCTCCAAGTGGTCTTATAGACCAAGCACACCACAACAGATGGAAGCCGTCTAAGTAACAAGACAAAGTCATACCTATGAAGGTGAACCAGAGTCAGAAGTATCTGGCAGTTTGAAAGGTAGCTAGCTACATAAAGTCATGAATTTGTCAAAAAAAAAATGCTGTTGAGTTTCTTAGAAAGTTATTATGCTGTTAGTCAGCATTGATCATGACTTCGTTGGACATCGTGAATATTGATAACTTTATATCCTGTGCCCACACACAGCCTCCTTTGCAGTCACCATATGCTTACATTATGCTCACTGCAATAACTCTAACGTAACTAATGCTGGCCTTAGTCTAATTTTTTTTACTCTATACTTTTTTCTTCATGCTAGATGCTCTCTTGCATACAAAAAAGATTTAAACTACATTCTTAATTCAGTAGTTCCAGAATCTTTGAGGTAATCATTTCGTAAAATTCTCACAGAAATGTTTGGCCCTGTTGGTACTCTAATACTTAAAGAACTTCTAGATAGCAGACACTTGATTCACTATAGAGCCTTTTTTTGTCCCCATATCCAAAGCTAAGAGAGTCTTTTAAATCACCAATAGACTAGAACAGTATGCATAGTATGGAAGACACCCCCTGTTCAATATTATCCTTGATGTAATGTATAATTTTGCTTACACTTAAAGGTATTTCAGCATATAGTTGATCTACTGTAACATACTTATATGTAGTATCTCACTTCTTACATTTTTATCCTTTTAACTTGCGCATCATACGCATTTGTGCCTTATCAAAACCTTCAGTATAATTAACTCCATGGTTATTTAACTTAATACATTATCAAAATTATGAGCCAATTGTAGTATTATACAGAATATCCAGATAACATAGAATCCTCTTTTACTTAAACTAGAAACAGTAAAGACAATAAACTTTAGATACATACTCATTTATGAATCAATGGGTAATGTTCTTAGCTGTCTTCTCAATAAGATGTAAAGAACAATCTCATGAGATCAATGGCTACAACTCATGTACCCAAGGCCAAAGTAACAAAAATGTTATATCTGGAATAGTAGATTGAGCAGGGAGTTAGTGTGCAAACCTTTCTCAAACCTAATTGTGTGCTTTGCCTTTAATGATAGCATAGATTTGACCACCTCCTAGTGAAATATTGTTTTGCTTTAAAAATCTTTAGAAGGCCTTAGTTCTGTACTCTTAAATTATGTAACTTAATTAAGCTACAATAGTTGCTACACTTCAGCATAGAAAATAAAAATGAGTTGTGATAAACACCTAGTATATTCATTACAATTCTACATTCAGGACAAAGTAAATGACTATGGGTATGGCCCATAGCAGGGTAGACCAGGGCTAGGGATGTATATATACTCTCTTGCCCCTTCATATTCCTACTCTTAAAAGTAACAGAAAGGAGCCAGGACCTGGGTTTCCAAGATATTCCTCTCCTATCACCATTTCTTGATATCTACTTTCACTGTGTGGTGATACACAGTCCTTTTCTCTGGGTACACGGCCAAGTTCTTTAATCAATTCAAATAAAATGAATGGGAACTTGCTCTGTAAATTGAACAATTAATTATTGAGAAAAGTTTGGCTAGTTTTTACACCACATTCCCATCCATCTTTTAATTATAGATTAATAATAATTAAAATAAAAATTCTCTAAGATTCAAGAAATGGCTATTCATTATTCTGGTATCTTGGACATTACAATGTTAATGATTTTGTCATGTTCTCTATAGTTTTTTTCTATAGAAATAATCCACTAAGTACAATTAGTGCCACTTGTATGTGCATGGGGATACAGACATCCAGTGATATTTGGCAACCTGCCATAAGGTCAAATCCCTGTAGAGAAGCTATTTTCCATCTCTTACCCACAGCATCTGTAATTCCATAAATCTGCTCTTTTGTATTTTTTAATAGTGGTTTTAAATATGTATAATGACCAAATCCATATGACTACTTTATTTTTGGATGACTAATAAGAATAATTTGCATAGGAATGTTATTAGTAGTCAGTATTTCTTTGACTAAATTTTACAGTAATAATTTCTTTTAGTGTAGCTCAGAAAATTCATTTTCAAAAGATAGTCAATATCTATTGAGCATGTAATGTGTTTATGGTGACTATAATTATTCTGCATGTTTAGAATAAACAAACCACTTTTGATCTGGAGATCAAAAGAAAACAGATTTCTTTCTTCCCTCTTCTTACTACAGAAACACATTCATAACACAGAGAGTTTTGAATCTGAAAGGTGCAGATTGAAAAGAAACAGTTTCTTATCACGTTAATGATTATACATATCATTCACCTTTCACAAAGACACGTGTTATAATTTTGATACTTTTTGCAAAAAAATAGATGAGTTATTCAGGAATATATTTAGTTATAACATTTCATAGCAGGTAAAAAAAACAAATCCCCACTGCTCTTTTAGAAATAAGTAAAATGACCTACGCTCTAACCTAATCAGATGCTACCAATCCAAGCATTTTAGGAGCTGATGTAGAAGTTCAGAAGACAACCTGAAACAGGTAAGAAATGCTGTTGTATGGGATGGAAAGATTTGTTCTCTCTATCCACATAAGGTTTGTTAGCATTCAAGTATACAGTAGCTAGGCCAACAGCTATATTAATTTATTTAATATATAATGCATGCAACTAAGATCTCCTTCTTTTTTCCTTCCTTCTTCAATGATAAGTGTCCCCCAATTATAGGACCAACACACAATCCAATATATATATATATATATATATATATATATAGTCACTAAATGTCATTGTTGGCAAAAGTGTGGACTTTCTATAGATACTACTTTTTAGAATTATAACACAGACACATAGCTGAACTTAGCCTCCAGCATAGTATTAAGAAATATATATAAAAAGTGCCAGTGGGTCTTCTGCTTAGAAAAACTTCACAGGAGCAACAGGTCTGGATTAATAGTTTTCCCTTTGGAAGGAATTTGAAGGATTACAAACAATCAAAATTACAATGTAGTCAGGATTTTAGTAACTAATCATCTATGATGAGCAAAGTGCTCATTTCTTTTCAACTTACAAATCTGAATAATGAGATTTGTTCTATGCCATGATTTACTCAAATACATGCAAAAATTCTAAAAGTGTGTTTAAAGTCAAAATATTTTTCATTTCCCTAAGTTTTAACTATTGAGTCTTTTCTAATAAACAACTACAGTGTTACAATATTGATATTTTTCCTTGTGTTCAAGTCACACAACAAATTAACCTTTTCTCCTGAGTAAAATGTTCAGAGCCTTTGCTCTGTGAACAGAAAATGGCTTCCTTCTTAACACCTGCCTTCACACTCTCAGAATCCTGGCAGACAACTGATGCTATCTTTCCTTAATTGCCTTTGCACTTATCCTATTGCTTATCTGAAGTAACATTTCAAGTGACTAAAGCATATTTATTTACCATAGAAAATACACAAGAGCATGATAGATAGGTAAGAATGGCCTATAATTCCAGATTCTCTGTTAATGTTTTAGTGTGATCTTTAGAATCCTGTTTCTATACCTTTATACATGAAACTCTAAGGTATGTTAAAACAAATGTTGAAAGATGCTCTGAAATTACCCTGACTTATATTTTTTTCTTTTCCTTTTTTACTAATCAACAAGTTTTTCCATTCTATCAATTTTCTTCAAAGATATTTCAATTATTGTACCTTATTCTACTATTTCCATTTATCAGAATTAATTTCACAATACATTCTTATTTGTTATTTTTCTCCTTAAATTTTTTGTAACTGAAACATGCTTATAAAACTGAAAGTCATAAGTCTAAGGGTAAGATTTTTAGGCATTTTCTCTTACCAAAACTTCCCAGCATGAAAAAAAATTAGTTCTACTTTTATTATATAAGCAAGAACTGTTTATTATATTCACAACAAAAGTAGATATGCCACAAGTCTATGGGTAGCATTGGGAGAGAAATTTTCTGTTTTAATTTACCAATATAATTGGCAGTGAATTTACAAACACCGGAGCTTTATACATGTACCTTGAGTATTTTCACTTATGATACAATTACTTCCTCTTTGCCACTACTGCCCAGTTGTTTTCTGAAGTATGTATCCTATTGATTCACAATGTTCTTAAGGGATGGGTTGGTAGTCAAGGATGTCCTTGAACTCTTGATCTTCCTTCTTTTAGTTGCCTAGTTCTGGAGTCATAGGTACACATGACCATGCCTGGCTTCTAAATCTTTACAAATAAAAGTTAATGCATTCTTTCCTAAAATTATAGTTTCTCTCTGACTTGTGTGCATTAGTATTCTCTATAATATTCCTCCTATACCATGATAAGAAGATTAGTCAATCATACTTACCCATTATTTTCTCTCTACCTTCATAACTTGTGTCCACTAGTGTTGAATTCCTTGTTATATTAATGGTCTACATTGTACCATTCCTAGTTTCTACGTATAAGATTTCAAGTAGACTCAACACTGTCTATTTTATGGGAAAAAATTAATTTAATAGATTAAATGGCTTATAGAATAATTTTATCAATGTTAATAATCAACTGTCTCTTTTATTATAGACTACAAACTGGGAAAATTCTATTCATAAATACTTTTATGGGTAGCGTTGGTGCATGCCTTTAATCTAAAAACTCTAGAGATAAAGTCCATAAGTACAAGGCCAGCCTGGTCTACAGAATGGGCTCCAGAGCAGCTAGGGCTACACAACGAAACTGTGTTTCAAAAATCCAACCAAACAAAAAAGATAGATATAGTTTTATATAAAAGTAGTTAAATGTGAGGTCAACATCAGATATTTATTACAGATCAGTAAATAACAGTTTAGTAAATATAAATCTAAAATAACTTATATAATGTGGAAAATTTTAAACTAAGGACCTGCATGTTTTTTCAACATACCATGACATGAGTTCAGCTGCTTTCAATGTTTCCTTTCTATTTTTGTCATTCACTCAAGATTAGTAGCTTATGAATGTTATAAATGTGCTATGAATCTCTAACCAGCAATTAACTATTTGTATACACTGCCTAATAAGAAATATTCAGGTTAGCAAATTCATAGATTTTTTGTTTTGGTTTTTGTTTGTTTTTGTTTTGGCTTAGGTAAATTTCCATTGAATATGAGAATCAATGTAGGTATAGTTTAATTTCAATACCTCAGGCATATTGATATAATTCAGACCAAAGAAATGATAGAATCTTAATTTAATCTGCATAAGTTATAGATAGATGGTAGTGCATGTTCTTTCATGGCCATTAGCTAGAAATTTAGCTTGAGTTACACCTGAATGCAGAAACATGGGATCTTCCGCAGTAGTATGATAGGCAACAAACTGGATGATGTCAGACAATTTGACGTTTCTATGGGTGAAAGTAGCCTAAAAGTTCAACAAAAGACAATGGTATGTAATATGTAACTTTGACTACCTAGCATCCTTGCTGATCATAGAAGATATTGAAACAGGGCTTGTTGAAGGAAAGTGAGCTCCATCAGAAGAAAAGCCACAAACATGGGAGTATTGATAAGACTCCAGAGAATGTCAAGAAAACTGAAGAGTTGACAAAATGAGAAAATGGGTGCAGAAGTCACATTCTACCCTGTCCACTCCACACACTTCAGAATGCTCTCCATTATATGTTTAAGGAATGGTGGTTATTTGTGTTTAAAAATATATAAAGAGTATATGGTCAGTAAGATTTGGTGACTTTCTATTAGCAAAGTATCCCATTCTCCGTGTTGAAAATTGTTCTAAAATGTAATAAGACATTATGATATATTTCCAAATGTTTACAATTTTATATTCCATCATAACTATTTATACAACTTTGTGACTTATGTGTAGAGATGGTGTTAGAATACACCAAAAAATTCTACTCTTGTGGATAAATCAATTATGTCAAATATTCTTTAAAATACTAGTCATGTACAATATAAATATCTTTAAAATACTCACACACCTACTTACTAAAAATATTATAAACTTTATGTTAAATATCTGGCGTTTCCTTAGAGAATTACTAATTTACATAATTGGATCCAAGCTGAACCTCAGAAGAAGACCTAAACAAAATGATCTTTGTAAATTCACAAAAATCTCATTCAAAACTAAGTTTGTCTCTAGACTCAGGGTAAAAGAAGTGCATTTTAATTAGATGTAAAATCAAATATGGTAAGATTTTAATTATTTTTCCAGGAAATATTAGTATTTCTTTTATGAATTACTTAAAGATTTATGGCATTCTTACAGTGTAAATTAAGGTCATCTCTTTTGTTGGGGTCAGAGTACATCCCAGGTTAATCTTTGAAGTTAGCAATTACTAATTGCACTGGTGGAAATTCTGAAGTTAACTTGCCTACAGTGACACCATGGTCTTCTGTAAGACATTTTATCATGGGTTTTTTGATGGAGAAATGGAAAAATGCTGTAGACTATGGAAACTTATGGGAATCAACATGGAATGTGATGCTGCATTAAGAATATATTTATTTCTGGAGCTTCCAAGCTTATATCCACTTTTAATATGAAAGACTAATAAAATTGCGCTCTGGCCTTACACACTTATTCTACCAACAAGACCCACCCTACCAACAATAAGTGAGGCTCATAGGGCTCTCTTTACCTCTGATATACTGGCTATTAGTAGACTCTGGAAAAGAAGAAGCCACTGTATTTATGTCCCCACTGTTGAGCCCACCAGGTTCCAACAGATACTCCAAACCAACGACCACACAGATATCCATGCTTAATCTCAGGGGGTCAACAAACAACATGAATCATCATTGTAAAAGTAACTTTTATTCACCTGATGTAATTGTTGTCTCAGAGGTTTATTGCTGAGTAAGTTCACTCCTTCTAGTTCTTTCTGACCTTTGACTGGCTGGTTCAACTCAGCTGCTCTGGCTCAAACTCTTATCCAAGTTAACTGATTAAATCTGGCTTCTCTCAACTTCCCATTGAATTGTTCTACTTGACCTCTAACTAACTCTGGCAATGTGTTCTAATCTGGCTCCTTCTTATTCTCAGCTTCAACTGCCTCTGTTGACCTGCACTATAGTGCATGAACACATGAACAAACTCAAGTCTGTTACACTAAACTAAACTGAACATACTGAAGAGAACTGACTGAATCTGTCTGTCTCCCTGATTCTGTCTCCATGTGATTTTTTTTGGGGGGGGGGGGTTGGTGTTCGAGACACGGTTTCTTGTGTATCCTTGGCTGTCCTGGGACTCACTGTAGACCCTCGAACTCAGAAATCCACCTGCCTCTTCCTCCCAAGTGCTGGGATTAAAGGCGTGTGCCACCACTGCACGACTCCATGTGATCTTAAATAGAGTCTCTTCCCTGTGTTATTCTCATGAGAGTTGGTGTATTGACTCATTCTATTAAATCTTTCTCAATTCATTACACTTTGTCTGTCCCTTGATTAAATGTCAATTTCAAACATAGCTGCTTCCTTCTGCAAACTAACCTCACCTACGTTGTTTGGGATTAAACCTGAGTACTAAGGATATGTCTGTATTCCAGCCAGAACATTCATGTTACTGGATTAAAATTCCTCTACAACTCACGAATGAGTGAGAGAGATTTGTGAGCAAGAAGTTGTGATAGAGTGGTGTGGGGTATGAGTTGTTGGTGAGGCTTGTATATATTTGAAAAACTGTTGAAAAATTTCTAAACCAAATTTAATTAATAAAATAGGAAAATTGTCCTCTCTAACTTGCCTTAGCAACTTCACAGATGAAAATCTTGGACTGAAAACATCAAAGATAAAATATGAGAAAAATAGGAGATAAAGCAACTATATTTCTTTAAGGTTTTAATTCAAATGCAGTCACTGGATAAGATAGTTTTTAAAAAGGAAGTAATTCCTTTAATTTCTCATGTAGTAAAGAATGCAGAAAAGTATGTGTGAGGAATTAAGTTTATATTTTTTCCAAGCATGAAAATATGACATTGAAACATCTTACCATGGTAGAAGTTATGAAAACATAGCTTTCAAGAGATAAAAAATCTAATTCAATTCACTAATAAATGTTATAGAAATGAATTTGTTCAACACCAATAATTTATCAGTAACTCGTTATTCAAAAATTAAGTTAATTGAATTTTCAAAACTTGTCATATTCTTTAAGATTCTGTGTGAAAACTCTGTATCCCACAGCCACCAGAGCTGCATTCTCAAAATTGTCTACTTCAGAAAAATGTTTGCCGATTAATTTTCTGGAATATCAAACAAATATTCCCTGCAAATTGACTATGTAAAACACCTTGTGTTACCTCTGGAAACATTTATTAAAGGGGAGAGAAAAGCTCTACCATTACCAAGTTCATACTTTCATGACACCTCACTTATCAAATGTTGTTGAAGATGTTCAGAAAACATTTATCAAGATGATATTAAATATAATACCAAATTTTTAAATAATTCAATGGAAAATTATTTAGTCTCAAAATGAACTGTTTTATTTCATTTGTGTAAACCTTATAATTAAGAAAGCCTGAGCAGGTAAGTGAAGTGGAAAATTCTAGCCAGTCTGCAAATTTGATCTCATTGCTTTCAAGATCAGTTATTATGGGACAAACTGAAATGGGAGGGGGGATTCTGATGATGAAAGCAAACTGACTTCCTTTTTTATACTAATGTGCTATTTCTGGAAACTTTGCATTTCAAAGAGACACGAAAGACTAAAATTATGAAAGAAGAATTCAAAGTCTTGAGAGCTCAAAGTCTGAGGTGAGGAAAAGAATGTGAGGTTGGAAATACCAAAGTAAATTAGTGTAGGCGTGAACTCTGGGAAAGCCAGGGGTACCCTAAAACAACCCTTTCTAGACACATGGTCTGAATACTTCTATTCATGACTCTTCAGTTTCATATGCCCTATTTTAATCACAACTTTTCTCCATTAAAATCTCTTTAATAAATGTATTTAGTCCAAAAAGACTTCATTGTTTAAAACAAAAATTTCATTAGAATCTACTACTAATTTACTACCTACATATTTGAGAAAACATAATACATGCTTTAAGAAGATAGTCATCCAGTAACATTGGAAACACTTTGCAATTTCAGTCTTTGTGAAAAACAATATGAATTCTTATGGTATATACTAAATGGCACAGTGCTGAAATTCAAAAATGTATATTGAATCACTCCAACTAAATATATGATAAATATACGGTCACAAAAATACTTGCTTTGAATGTTTGGCATTGAGTTGGACAGAAATTTCCAATTTGTGCTTCAGGAGTCAAATCCTGTCTAACTGAAATTAGTATCATTAAGCTATCATTTGTGTCAGAGAAAAGAAATTAAACTTAGCACATCTGCAAGGCAGTACTGCTAGCCAAACTTCACTGTCTCCAGGCAGGCCACCCAAAAAAGACAAAAAGTAAATAAATACAATAATTAATGTCTCTTTCAGCTATCCATGCTGCAGCACACTGTTACTTGGAGCTTGACTGGTGCTAGGGAAGAAAAACAGGAAATGGAAGGGGAAAAAAGAGGCCCTTTCATGGATTACTAGGTCTCTGGACTCCAGGCTCCTTTCACCTCTGAATTCTCTGCATGAAAATATGCTAATAAACCTTTACACTGGAAAAATTAACGCATGCAGCCAATTAATAGTCTAATATAATTAAAGCAGCGAGGGTAGCTTCATCTTCTGAATAATGGTCTGCCGTCAAGGTTTATCTGAAGAATAAAATCCTTATTAATGTCTCTCTATAAAAGATAGCACCTCTCAGGAGTAGAAAGCTGTATGGTCCTCTTTCAGCAGAACAGTCTCTTTGCTTACTTTTAGGAGCTGCAGTGTGCTTTCAAAAAAAAATCTTTTAGAATAAAACTACATTTTTGGTCTCTAATTTCTATGAAATCTTTGAAATTATTTCTGTTTTAGATTTAAGGTCCTTAAATGGAAAGGAAAAATGAATTTGTAGTGCAGAGTCTGTTTTTAATTTTTCCACCCTAGTTCAGTTGCCTACAAGCATGAACGGAAACCTAAAAACTATTTCACACTAAATGCACTGTAGGAAGGGTGTGGTATTAGTGGTTACGGAGGGGGATTTGTAACTTAATTTTTTGAGTTCTATTTTTGTCTTAACCTCTGGCAATCCTGTGGTTGAAAAGTTACTTTTATACTTATATACTGTTTTGGCTACCTTAAGAAGTTGCTGTTGTGAGTGGCTGTTCTGCATTCCTCAAAAATACTGTGTATTTTGTTACCTATACAACTGAAACTAATGTTTTCTCTCAAATGTGTCTTCTGATACAAACTTTTGTGATATAATCATTACAATGGGTTATTTTTATGACTTTCCTTACTTTGCTCATGTGCCCTTTCCATGTGCAATAATCACAAGCCATTATAATGATGTTCATCCTTCTATATCCATCCCATAGCTCCTTGTAGCCTAAGGTTTACTTTGCTCTGAATAATTGAAACTCCTATGGAAAACTTAGACCACAAAGGAATGTATCTGAGTTTATCAGTCCCTTTCATAATTGTAAAATGAACTGTTTAAACACATAAGAAAAAGATGAGATATGGAGGGAATCTTAATCCTTAGCAGCAAAACTTCTTGACTTATTCCGCTGGTGTATTATTGGGTGAGTTGACTTTGAGGAGTCCATATGTACTTTCTCTAAGTTCTGTATTCCAAATCCTTAGTGAAATATTACAGTAATAAGTACTGTCATATCCATATCAGTTCTTTGAGTCCTGAGACTATGCTGGTGCCCCCTCATTATTTAGCAGACTGACAATAACTGTAGCTAGACGTGAGTCTTGTCTAGAAATTTCTTAATTTCTCTACTTTGCTTATCATTTATTCAAAACACTTGTTTCTTTCCTGTTACATACTACACTGTCACTGCTCTAGAGGTGGTGGGAACTGGGAGAGTGGAGCTGATAAATGAGGCAGAATAAAGTCTTATGCAATAGCTAACTTTATTCCGAGGCTCAGACAATTTATACATTTGAGCTGTATACACTTAACAGCATATATACATATATAGAAGCAGTATATAGCAAAAACATCTTTTTACATGGAGGCATATAAAGAATAGTGTAAACAATTGAATAACAACAGAAAACAATAATGAGTAAACTTAAGTTAACTCAGTCATATCCACTACACCTGTACAGAACACAAAAACATATTCCAAGGACAATATCCTGATTTGAGGAAAAGACAATCAGAAGACTCTTGTTTTCTTGAGGTATTCTCACAAACAGAATGATCCTCCTATGACTACATTCCTGGACCATGTTACATCACTACTTACTATGGTAAAAGCTTAGGATACAAATGGAGTATAAGGCTATCTCTACTGTCAAAGAATGCATGGGCTATTTTGGAAGTAAAATAAATCATGAAATAGCATTATATTTTACAGCCATTAGAAGTAAGAAAGAAAGGAATTATATAAGGATGAAATTAATTCTTTCTTAGAAAAAGCATGAATGTTTTATAATAGAATTGGCAACTCCAAGTCACAAATATCAACAAAATCAATAGAACAGGCTAAAGTCACTTAAATAAAAATAGCTTTAAAAGTAATGTAAGAATTCTGAAGTATATACTCTTGATATTAGGTTTATAGTTCAGAGAATGCAGTCATAGTTTCACTTTGAAAATCATAACATGGCTAAAGGAACTCAGTATAGAGGTCAACCAAACCTGTCTCTGTTTGTCAGTAAAAGCAGAAGTCTTGTTGATATCTCAGATTTAAATGTTTGTTGTTTTCTGGTGGCATGATAAATCACCACAATGAAAAGATTTAAAAACTTAGTTCCATAAACCATTGGATGACACACCACTGAAAGACTGTCAAAGGAATATCATCAATAGTCTATCTAAAATCTCCCAGCAGTTTGATGCCCCAAACTTCCTTTTCAGTGCTAAATGTTCTCTAGTTTGTATCGCCGAGGCACTAGCATCTGACATTTCGTGCACGCCTTTTCTTCACAGCTTTCACATTACGTTCTTATGAACCTGGATTATGATTTCTTTTGCTGTGACAAAAACACATGACAGAAATATTTTAAGAGAAAAAAGACTTATTCTGGGCCACAGTTTCTGGGGATTTCAATGCAGCATAGTGGATGACTTTATCCATTTCTGTAGAAGTATGAAACACCTGGTTAACATCATGATTTCAATCTAGCCCAGAGCTACAATATAAAGGGTGTTTTTCCATTTCTTTCTTTCTTTCTTTCTTTCTTTCTTTCTTTCTTTCTTTCTTTCTTTCTTTCCTTCCTTCCTTCCTTCCTTTTTTTCTTTTCTTTTCTTTTTTTTTTTGATACTTTATTTATTTCAAATGTTTTCCCCTTTCCAGGTCTCCCCTTTGGAAAGTCCCTATCCCATCCCCACTCTCCCTGCCTCTATGAGTGTATTCCCTCACCCACCCATTCATTCCCATCTTCCCTCCTTGGCATTCTCCTATACTGAGGCATCTAACACCTCAGGCCCAATGGCCTCTCCTCCCACTGATGGCAAAAGACCCTGCTCTGCCACATATGTGGCCAGCATCATGGGTCCCTCCATGTGTATACTTTGGTTGATGGTCCAGTATCTAGGAGCACTGAGGGGTCTGGCCAGTTGACACAGTTGCTTCCCTCCATGGGGCTGCAAACTCCCTTAGCTCCTTCAGTAACTTCTCCAACTGTTTCTTCTGGGACCCCCACTCAAACAGTTGCAGTGAATTGAATCTTGGGTGTCCCGAACTTTTGAGCTAATATCCACTTATCAGTGAGTACATACCGTGTTCATTCTTTTGTGACTGAGTTACCTCACTCAGGATGATATTTTCAAGTTCCATCCATTTGCCTGCGAATTTTATGAAGTCATTGCTTTTAATAGCTGAGTAGTATTCCATTGTGTAAATGTACCACATTTTCTGTATCCATTCCTCTGTTGAGAGACATCTGGGTTGTTCCCAGCTTCTGGCTACTATAAATATGGCTGCTATTAACATAGTGGAGCATGTGTCCTTATTACATGTTGGTGTATCTTCTGGGTATGTGCCCAGGAGTGGTATAGCTGATTCCTCAGGTAGTATTATGTTCATTTTTCTGAGGACCCACCAAACTGATTTCCAGAGTGGTTATACCAAGTTTGCAATCCCACCAGCAGTGGAGGAGTGTTCCTCTTTCTCCCCATACTTGACAGCATCTGCTGTCACCTGAGTTTTTGATCTTAGCCATTCTCACTGGTGTGAGGTAGAATCTCAGAGTTGTTTTGATTTGCATTTCCCTGATGACTAAGGATGTTGAACATTTTTTTAGGTGCTTCTCAGCCATTTGAGGTTCCTCAGTGTGAATTCTCTGTTTAGTTCTGTTCCCCAAATTTTGATAGGGTTATTTGGTTCTCTGGAGTCTAAATTCTCGAGTTCTTTGTATATATTGGATATTAGCTCTCTATCAGATGTAGGATTGGTAAAGATCTTTTCCCAATCTGTTGGTTGCCGTTTTTGTCCTATTGACAGTGTCCTTTGGCTCACACAAACTCTGCAATTTTATGAGGTCCCATTTGTCTATTGTTGATCTTTGAGCATAAGCCATTGGTATTCTGTTCAGGAACTTTTCCCCTGTGCCCATGGGTTCGAGAATTTTCCCCTCTTTCTCTTCTATTAGAATTAGTGTACCTGTTTTTATGTGTAGGCCCTTGATCCACTTGGACTTGAGCTTTGTACAGGGAGATAGGAATGGATCAATTTGCAGTCTTAGACATGCTGACCACCAGTTAAACCAGCACAATTTGTTAAAAATGCTGTCTTTTTTCCACTGGATGGTTTTAGCTCCTTTGTCAAAGATCAAGTGACCGTAGGTGTGTGGGTTCATATCTGGGTCTTCAATTCTATTCCATTGATCAACCTGCCTGTCACTGTACCAATACCATGCAGTTTTTATCACTACTGCTCTGTAGTACAGCTTGAGGTCAGGATTGCTGATTCCCCCAGAAGTTCCAAGCCCAATTGAAGTGAACAAACTCTTTTAGCTGTGTACCCCGTATCAATAATTCTACTGTCTCCAAACACAAATCCCTAATGTGATGCTGTATTAGTCAGGGTTCTCTAGAGTCACAGAATTTATAGGTAGTCTCTATATAGTAAGGGAATTTGTTAATGACTTACTGTCTGTAGTCCAATTCTCCAACAATGTTCAGCCTTAGCTGTGAATGAAAACCTGAGAAACTAGCAGTCGCTCAGTCCCACTAGGCTCACAGGTGAAGAAGACTGAATCTTCCTCCTTCCAATGTCCTTATGTAGATCTCCAGCAGCAGGTGTGGCCCAGATTAGAGGTGTGCATACCACCACACCTGAAACTTGTGTCTTCCATACTCAAGATCTAGATCACAGGTGAGCCCTCTAATTCTGGATTGTAATTCACTCCAGATATCGTCAAGTTGACAACCAGATATAGCCACTACAGATGCCATTAGAAGAAATATGTGGTCCTCCGAGTAATGTTCTCCTTATTTTCATATATTGAAATCATCCCTCATCATCATCCTTTTCACAAAATATGCTATCCTCTTTTTATGACTGACATTTAGTCTCAGGCCTTTTCACACATTAAAGGCAAGAAATGGAGTTAATTTTGTTCTTCAACCGATGCTGGAGACAATTCTCCGTGTTTGTATAAAAATTCATCAACAATGACACTTTTGACTTTGGACTTCTTTGCTTCTACATTCACCTCATTATCTTGATGGCATACCATAACTGCTAAAAGTTCCACAATAATATAGGAATTTTTTTTCTCTTTTGGAGGAAAGGGGTATACTTGACAAGCATGGTTTTTTAATAGAATTGGCTGGAAATGCATAATCATCCTCACAAAACACTTTCTTTGTTTTAACCTCACATATATTTTATTTTTTTATTGATCATTCCATTCGTTCACATCTCAACTGATATCCCAATTCCTGGTGTACCTCTACAACCTCCCCCCATCCCATATCTTCCTTCTCTCTCCTTCCCTTTTCCTCTATGATGGTGCTCCCCTACCCACTCACCCTCTCCCACTTCATAGCTCCAGCATCCCCCTATGCTGGGGCATCAAACCTCCACAGAACCAATAGCCTCCCTTCCCATTGATGTCAGACAAGGCCATCGTCTGCTACATATGTATCTGGAGCCATGGATCCCTCCCTGTACACTCCTTGGTTGGTAGTCTAGTCCCTGGGAGCACTGAGTGATCCGGCCAGCTGACATTTTATTTCTCTAAATTGTAAAGCCTACCAGTTAACTGTGCTAACATTTACTCTATTCCAATTTTCCTTCATTCAATACAAATTAAACTTCTAAAATGAATAATGAAATCTGAAAAGTTTTAACGTAAAGTGGCCGGGAAGATAGCAAGGTGGTTTGGAGCATTTGCTGCTCTTCCAAATGACCTAAGTTCAGTTCTCAGCCCCCATGTCAAGATACTCATAACTGTCTCTACTCCATCTCCAGGGTATCTGTCACCTCTGAGCTCCATGGACATCTGTCCTAAAGTGCACATACACACATGTAGATAGATTCACACCTATATATAATTAATAATAAACACCTACAAACTGATAAAATAATAACAATAAATCTAAAAATACTTTTTAACTCAGCTATTACTTACTTGCCGCACAATTGGCAAATTTAATTGTTCCATGTAAATAGTAATAAATTTTATATGATATATATTTTACTATGTATTTTCTTTTAAATTCTGATAATTCAAACTTTTAAAGTGGTTTCATTATACATATATTAAGTAGAAATGAATATTTCAATTTTTCTAGAATATGTAATACTGTTTTATAATGACATGATATATAGTTAGTTGTAAAGCCCTTTAAACTTACCCCATAGTATAGTTTTCATATGTTGCTAGGATGAATCTTTTCCTATATTTAAGTACAGTGCATGCAGTTAACATTAACATGGATCTACAAAAGAGACTACAGACAATGCAGAATTACCAGAAGAAAAACATCATAAGGAAAACGATTGAAGAAAAGCTTAAGATACTAATGGAATGTTTAGTGCTCTCCCCTTTGTTTTGCCTAACCTTATGTAACAGCAGCCTCGTTCTGAGTCACATATGCACAGATCTTTGTTTCATCTTAAAAGGGCAATCCAGTCAAACCCTTCTGAAAATATCAGGGCATGGTGGTGCACACCTATTCTAGCACTGGTCTTGCTGACCTAGCCTATGCTAATTGTAAAAGTTTCTCTTGTATCAAGATTTGCTTGCTTATAGAAGTCATGAAAGACCTGATAAGAGTCAACAAATACCCACCACCACTACCACTATCACTACCATCATCACCAACAACAACTACAGCCATCATCCCCAGAATCATCATCAATCACCATCATCATTTTCTATGAAGAATGGTTTCAGATTTTTTTTTTTTTTTCGAGACAAGGTTTCTCTGTGTAGCCTTGGCTGTCCTGGAACTCACTCTGTAGACCAGGCTGGCCTCGAACTCAGAAATCTGCCTGCCTCTGCCTCCCCAGTGCTGATATTAAAGGCATGCACCACCACTGCCCGGTGGTTTAAGAATTCTTAACTCCAGTCAAGAATATTCTCATTTTTATTCACGTGCATTAAGTCAAATTTTTATACTGTCTAATTGGCTTTCAATGTCATACAAAATAGCTCTATAAATAAAATATCCTGTTTCACCTAACTCACATATGATTGTCAGTTACTGATATGTTTATAGTCATTCTGGTCTCATCACTAAATATAATGATATTAAAGATTTATTGAAAGCCTCTTTGGTATGTATTCTTTTCATTTATCATTATATATTTGACAGATTTCCTTATTTTAGATGGAACTTAATAAATTATTTCTTTCTGTTATGAATAAAATTTCACTGAACAGATGTGTCATAGTTTATTCAACCATTCACTTTTTGAAAGATATCTTTGTTGTTTTCAAACTTTGGAAGTATGGCTAACACCTGTTTGAATACTTTTGGACAAGATTTTATGTAGTTCCAAGTTCAAATCATTTTAATAGAATATAACTTTGGGGTTTTTTTGTAAAACTCCCTTTATCTTTGAAAAAACTCCAAAATTTATTTCCATGTGTATATCACTGTATTTCTACTAATGAGAAATAAGAGTTTCTGTTACTTTCTGTCCTTGCAAGTAATAGTATCATGTTTTCTTTGTTTTGTAATTGGTTGTATGTGTGTTTGGTGGGGGGGTGAGGAGGGCAGGTGAGACAGAGAAGGAGAGACAGAGGAAAAGAGAGTCATAATTGTCACAAATATTCTCTACATTGTTAGGACTTTGGGGATAGTGGAAAATTGTATGAAGCACAGTTTAGATTAAACATTGGAGAAACTAGCATTGTCAACCCTAGGAGCCTATTTTCTCCAATGGAATAAAATGAAAATTGACTGATTATCTGGACTAGAATGCTTCTGGTCAACAAACTGGTGATCTTCTGTTATTCTATTAGGAGCCAGACTCCATCTGACTCCTCTATATCCTGAGCATTGTTTAGGCCCTAATCCTACAGAGAATGGAACACAACTCTTGGAAGATTCCCCTGTTACTTAGCATCCTCTACCAATAAAATCTTTTCTTATGCTTATCACCACAGATCTTTCCTCTAGGCCCTAGGTCTCTTTAACAGAGATCACAAATTCTACTGTGTTTAATGTAAGAAAAGCACATTGTGAGGTCTGTCTCTTGAAGGTTACAACCCAGATCCCACAAAGATGGCACTGCCCAAACCTCATTCTTTACCTCTCATGTTGGGGTTGTTCCCCTTGAGGCCTTGAGGCTCTAGCTAGGGGCAGGGCTGGTGAGAGGGAGTCCCTGACAGAAAATGGGCTAACTGTTTTTTTGAATTGTAAACTGGAAACACACTTTTGGAAAGTCATAGTTAAGAATGCTATGGGTTAGATATAACATGTTCTCATGGTACCAAATAGTACCAGCCTGTGGTACTATTTGGAGCTGATGGACCATTAAAGGAGAGGGACTCAGTTTAAGGACATTAGGTCTCCAGAGACACATTCTCAAAAAGGATATTAAGACCTCCACCCTGTTTCTCTGTTTCTTCTTTCTGGCTACCATGATCTGTGCAGTTCTTCTTGTTAACATTTCTTCTAGGCTCCCCTGTACAACAGCCAGGTATTCCTGACTCAGTATAAAAGAGACAGTTTGCCTCTTCCTCACACTCCTACTCTCTGACCTTCTCTGTCCCTTCTCTCCCCATTCTCCTCCCCCTCTCTCTCCCTGTGTTCATGGCTGGCCTCTATGCATCAGCTTCTCTCTCTCTCTCTCTCTCTCTCTCTCTCTCTCTCTCTCTCTCTGCCTTTCTCTGTCTCTACTCCCTCAGTTCCCCTCCCCATGCCCTAAATACTCTATTCCATTCTATATCCATCCTATGGCTGGCACCTCAGGGGGAAGGGATGCCTCACTCAGCTTGTGCCTGCAGAGGCAACCCCTTCCCTGCACCATGACATGCCTCTACCAAATGTATCCTGGTTCTTTCTATCTTTTTTGTATAAAACACAACACCTCTGCTAGGTGCTTTCAATGTCTTATGTGCTGACATAGGACCAAGACAACTTGTAGACAGGAACATCTGAATCCATGAGCCAAAATACAAAGGCAAAATGCTGGCTAACACAAATTTCATAATTCTATGAATCTTTTCAAAATCTTTGTAAAAGCTTGTACTCTGCAGAATCCCTTCCAAACATATGGAAGCAAGAACGAGATGATATCCATGAGAATGAAATTTGTATATCAACAAGAATATTAATAATTTTAGTATCAACAGTATCTATACTGAAGGATGCACTGAATCAAACTTTGGGAGTCTACTAATTTTCAGGAAATGATGCTGAGGACACAATAAAGTTTTTAGTGTTAGGGAAAGGAGATCTTCAGAAATTACTGCACAATAAATACATGTAACACATATAAATACTTTTATTTTAGTTATGACACATTTGATTTGGCCAGGCCAAGTGTCTCAGGAAATGATACTTGAAATGAAACGCAATAGAACAGTAAGTGTTGCTATTAAAAAAGACTAAGATAAAAATAAAATAATTGAAGAGAGGTCTACACATGGCTGAAGGGAAGAAAGAATGTATAAAAGGTGGAGAAAAATGGTGTATCTAGAGAAGAGAAAAGACAGAGGAGAGGGGAAGATATAAATACATGAGTAGGGAGATAGAATATATCAGATATATCGTCTTTAATAACTTGTGTCCAGTCTACATTCAGCTTTTTATTTTTAAAATTTTTGTTTATTTGTGTTTGGCTTTGAGTCCCAGACAAAGGACTTAGGTTCATATTTTGCATATCAAAGCACACCTGGCCTCCAGGTTCTCCCCTCAGTCTCTACTTGCATACCCTGCCCCCAACCTTAACTTTCCCAGACCAGGGGCTGGGCTGTCCTTCCTCCAGAGGCTCCCCGCTATATAATCCAGTTTTCTGGATTTTGTTTTCTCTTTCTGTTCTCCTCTCTTCTCTCTCTCTTGGTGAACATGCCCTTTCTCTCTTTCTCTTTTCCCCAACCCCTCCCCATGGAGACTCCCCTGGCTTCAATTCTTGGGGCCAGAGAACTCACCAGAGAGCAGCTTCCCTATAAACCTGCCTTTATTATAATCTAATCTGTCTTGAATTAGGAACTAATCTATTAGTTTATTTGTTAGTTTGGTTGTAGATAAGCACATAAATATACAGTTCATAGGGAAGTGGAAAATCCATGGTGAGGCTCCATAGTTTCAGAACAGCTTCTCTAGGTTTATAGGAAGTCTTTGAGTCTGGTAAATTTTGTTGAATGAATTTTATTTTTAATTTTCAAGTTCTGTTTTAAAAAGCATAAAAACTGAATTTGGTTATACCTAGAAGGTGAGATAGATAGAAGACAGAAATAAACTGCAGACAGGTTGGACAGATTATATTTACATCTCAAGCACTTTTCCCTGCTTGTAGTATGAGGAAAGATTAGACACAGACCACTGTGGGTTTTTGGAGATATTGAAAGAGCAACTGAAGAATACATACCAGATAGAATTTGAGTTTGGAGGTAAATGGTCACAAAATATGAATTAAATGATTAGATTCAAGAGATGCATTGAAAGGAAAATGGACAGTGTTAACTCATTTTATATTCATGAACATGTAATTTATCTTCCACACAGTAAACCTTTTTAGGAATTAAATTCCCTATACCTTCCTTTCAGATATTTATTACAAGCATAAGAATTTAGGTCTATAGTATGGGGAAAAAAGTGAAAAGTATCAAAAACTTAGTTTGTATGAATTTTGGGAAGCAAATATAAAATACACGGAATGAGATAGAATAATGAAGAAAGGATATCTCATAGCTTTGTTTTATGAACAAATATAAAAAGACAAATGTAGCTAAATTTTCCCTGTCCAACTAATTTAAATATTAATATAACACAAAGCCTGTGATAGGACAGGGAAAGAGAGGCGAAGCTAAGAGTTTCAGAGACAGGGACAGACGCAGAAAGAGGAGGAGGAAGGAAGATGGTGGAAGACCAAGACTATCCAGATTCAGCATGGCTTTAATAGCCATAGGTAGCTATGGATATCTTATAAGGGATGGATAATTACAGGACAATTTTGTCTTATCTAGGTGAGCAGTTTATATCAATATTAATTGGCTCTGAGTTCACCGTGTGGACATTTTGTGGGGTGAGAATTTACTGACATGAATCTGACTTATAAATTCCAAGCCTTTAGAGTTTGATTTTACCTGGTTACTGGGATTTGGGACCGCTGACCACAGGGGTTGGATGGTTGGGAAAGTGAGCAGAATCCACCACCATGAGAGAACAGCGATCAGTTGCTGCTGGGGCTAGCCTAGAGGCAGAGGTGGCAAGACCCCTGGAGCAGAGAATAGCTGGGCATAGCATAAGATGGTGCCAATTTTAAATATTTCCTGCAAAGGTCAAAGATTTAAATGATATACATTTGTGAGCAAGCAAGAGCAATGACAATAGCCCCTAAAGTTTGAGAGGGTGGAGTCTACAACATTAGTGGTCAACAACGAATCTTTCTGGGAAAAACAAAACAAAAAACAAAAACCTTCTGCTGGTAAAGGCAGTATATGCTTTACCCATAGAACATAAGGATATTACTCTGGTATTTATTTGAAGCTTCATTTCCAGTGGCTAGCTTTCATAGATTAGAAGTTCTAGGCATACTACAAGTAGAAAAAAGTAATTATCAGTCTTTTCTAGCTATGAACACTATGACCCACAATAACTGGCCTAGCAAAATATACTCACTAGTGAAAAAATGGCATTATTATTAAATGAATAACCAGCCACTTTCAATTAGATTTAAAGCCCACTCAATCAGACAGAACTCATACTTGCCATTATTAATGAGGCCAAAAATCTGAGGCTTGGTAGATTATGGGCTCCAAGGGAGTACCTACAGTTCTTATTGAGCTAAGTGGATATAGCATTAATCTAACTCCTTAAAACCTTATCAGATCCATAGATATGTACATCTCTAACCTCTTATTAGAAAAACTTCTTTTTGACAGTGGATTGTAATTAACATACTAACCCACACCTGATCAACATGTAGAGAATACAGCGATTGAGGAAAGCTCAGCTTTAAATTAGACATCTATATCACATCCTTTCCTAACAAGATTCGGGTATTATTTCAGAAGAGGAGGTGACATACTTTAAGGGTAAGAGGGAGTGGCCGACTGAAGCAAAACCATGGTTTGAAGATTTAAAAGGGCAGTTGCACACATGATTGATAGTAACGGTGACTCGGTGCTTCCCCACAAAATACCTAAGTAAGAGCCAGCCCCCGCTCTCAAAATAATAATAATAATAATCATAATAATAATAATAATAAATCCTAGCCAAGAACCAAGAGATGATCAGGAAAGTCCATCTCTTTCTGAGAAGCTTTTGGCAATTGATGTCTGCTAGAGAGATAGTAAACTTTCTTCAAGAACATGGCCTCTGAGAGGTTATTAATACTTTAGAAGATGGCCCTACACTCACATGCTTATTGATATCACTGAATGAACACATTGGGTTCAAATAAAGAGATAAAATATATGAAATTAGGAGAGAATATGGTGGTGGGGATGAGGGTTATTAGAATGGAAAGGATGGACATGAACTTGGTCAATGCACATTGTATACATGTGTGAAGTTCTCAATCAATCAAAACCTAATTATGTTCATTTAAAATCAATCTGCCTTTACCCTGCATACCAGCTTAAGCTCACAGGCAGTTAACTTATACCTAGATCATAACTCGGATACGAGAAGGCACAAGTGTATAACACAGGTTCCTTGAATTCAGTGATTCTGGATTTATACCCTTTTTCCTCAAATGGGTAGCTTGCAGGACATACTTAAGGAGAAGCTACTTAGATTTCTGAACACGGTAGAAACACAGAAAATTTCAGTGAACATATATTGCTGTATCCAGTTAGTAGAAATAGCATTTGAACTTTCAGACCACTTTTTCTTGTGTTTTGGAAAGTGGATATGACTGGGCTTTTGAAGAATTGGATTGCACACTTCTAAATAATCTTCTGATTGTTTAATGAACATTGCTTAATTTCCTCTCTCACTTCTCCCTTGTCTTAGCATGAAAACATGACTTTACTCAGGATTTTCATGTTTTGTGCCACACATGGTAAAGTGTAAAACATTTGTTAAAATGGAATTTCTGATATATTTTAAAAGTTCAGTATTAATGAAATGCACTAGAAGAGACAACACTTTGCTTAGCACTTGTCATTCGCTTTTCAAGGTATCTAAGTGGAAATTTTATATACCTTTCTTAAAATAAAAAGAATATATGTCAAGTAATTAAATACTATAAAACTAAAATAAACAGAACAAACAAACAAAAAAGGAAAAAATCCACAAATTTATAATTTGTACAAAATACCATTAGTACGACGCATATTTGATGTTTTCTTGTTTGTGTTTGCGCTGTATTCAGATAATCTGAATGTGTATAATGCCTCATTCAATGTTCAGAAAAGCATTGTCCTTGCATAAAATTAAATCAAGTCCTAGAGCAGAACAGATTAGTCAAAGGTTTAAGATAAGAATTAACATAGTATCATATGATGTTACATTTATTCTGGAGATCTAATAATTGCCATTCTTTTAGAGTTAGCAAATAGCATTTGTGCTTTGAGGTCTTCATTGTGATTGCTGGAGAAGAAAACATTAAATTAGATGATTAAATGCTGTAGAACCATTTATTTAGGCTTGTATTTACAAACTAGGAACTTCGTATATATACTAATATTAAACAAAATCAATCATACAAACAAAAACACTAGCAATATCTAGAAACACAACATTCTGTAAAAATGCTTATCAGAATATTTGTCCATAAGCTGTGCTTTCTTCTGCATATTGATTTCAAGGGGAACCAGGTGACTATATACATAGTAGCCAAGAAAACCTAAAAGAGAGGATACTGAATGAGATGTGTCATGTCAATAAATTCCTAGAAGTCAAAAAATAGATGAAAAATAAAACCCAGCTCTACAGGGAGGAAGCCAGGAAATAAACCTTTTATATCAAATAATCCAGTAGATATTGGAATCATAAGGTCTTGGGTATCTCTGGGGAAGAAATATTAACTAATATCAATCCCATAAGATCTATTTAGACACTATGGGCCTTACTTCTGTTTGAAAATATAGGCATGTTGCTCTACCTTGTCTGGTAAAAGAACATGAAAGCCTCAGTAAAGTAATCTTTTCACCCAAGGACAGAAATGAGAACTTTGAGAGGGCATTAAGCAATGTTCATAAAAATGAAAACATAAAAAAAAAACCAGAAAATTATATAGACAATGTGCAGAGACTGAGAGGTTTGGGAACAGTCAGTCTTAAATGAGATGTCTTCATCAAACTCACCCCTCCTCTCTGGGCCCAGGGAACTGCAGAAGAGGAGACAGAAACATTGCAGGAACCAATGGAGATGGAGGGCACCAAGGAAGTGGTGTCTTCTAGACACGACAGCAGTGACACATCACAGAGACTGTGCAGCATACACAAAGCCTGCAGGGGTTTAAGCTAGACATGGTTCCATGACTAACAGGGGGAAGAGGACTTGGGCTCCCATCCCTCACCAAGAAGTTATCTCCAAGGGGCATCCTCTTGCAAAGGAAAAAATTTATTTGTGCCAATGGAGTCTCATCTTCAGCACTATTTGGTAAACCTGAACCCAATCAATGGTGTTTTTCTAGATCTTTTTTTGTCTCATATTGCTTTGTTTGTTTGTTTATTTGTTTTATTGGTCTTTTGCATGTATAGTGTGGTTTCTTATTTTGTGTTTTTATGTTTTAATTTTGTGTGTTTCTTGTGTGTTTTCCCTTTACCCTCTGTTTGACCATTTGTTTGCTGAAGGTGTGTGTGTGTGTGTGTGTGTGTGTGTGTGTGTGTGTGTGCGAGTGTGTTTGAGTGGGTTAAGAGAGTGGGAGGGATCTGGGAAAGAGAAACCAATGATCAGAAAACAGTTTGAATATTTTTGTGTGTATGAAAAAAATAATTACATGATTAAGTCAATGTCTACATAAAAGTCTAGTCTGTGTGTTTTTCAAAATCACAGACTGAGTTTCTCTGTGGAAATTCAGACTTGGAGACTAGCACAAGAAAATTATAATATCTAGCTATTTGTGCTGTAACAAACCAATTTTCTTTTCTTTCTGCACATTTGCTTCATATATTTGATCAGCATCTCTGGCAAGGAGATATTGCTTGAAATGAAGGCAAAATATTAGGCTTAGCCAATATTATTTCCCATCAAGCAAATGATGTCCTCAGGATGAACCAAACAGTCTTTAGCCCACAGGAGAATAAAGTAGGAGGGTCATTGTGAGTTTGAGGCTAGCCTAGGCTACATAATGAGGTAGTGCTAATCTGCCTTGGTTACATAGTGAAGTTTGGTATCTAGGTAAAAACCAAATAAACACAAGAAAAGACGAGGCCAGAAGAAAGGAAAGAAGAGCAGAAAAATGATAGTGAAAGAGAGAAAAGAATTCCACAGAAGCTATGACATTTTCTTAAGGTTCATCGCAGACAATGTGTTCCTTCATGAGTAAACCAGCTAAATGTCATT
Organism: Rhynchomys soricoides; assembly: GCA_019843965.1. Taxonomy (NCBI): domain Eukaryota; kingdom Metazoa; phylum Chordata; class Mammalia; order Rodentia; family Muridae; genus Rhynchomys; species Rhynchomys soricoides. The sequence continues at coordinate 6,445,661 of JADRCH010000243.1, forward strand.
CACCAAAATAGTGAGATATTAAAGCACTGTGATGCTAAGGAACACTGCTTCACAACAAGAGTGGCAAGTTTTTAATCCAAGCAGACAATAAAAATCAAGCAGAAAAATAAAACCACAACATGATTTCAAACATGTGAAGCTGCTATTGCTGACTGCCGGTTAGTGCAGCCCAGGCATCTGTCTTCTCTGCTTCTTCTGATTGTCTGCCAACTTTGGGAACCACAGGAATTGACTGCAGGCAAACAAAGCTCTGGACATGGGTTGGTAATCTTTGCCACAAAATTAATGGGCTGTTCTGGAAAACCTCACCTTCAGGAGACTTTCACTCTTCTTTAATGTGTTCTGATTTTTTTTTCCTGAGATGTCTGGTCAGCAGAATCCCATGAAGTTGTATAGCAGACAGCAGAGAACATGTGATTATCACATAGAAAGTGTAGAAAACAAATTGACCAACACCATTTCTCATAATTTCCTTAGAAGCTCTTATAAATTGTATTCTCATGGTATCTTTTTCAAAGAAAATTTCTTAGTTCTCAACTCAATTTTTTAGACATTTACTATAAAGATAATTTCTAGTTATTAAGTGACAGATTCTATCCTCCCATACTCTGATTTTGATGTGGTCTCTTATTTGATCAATTAAATATTTGAGCTTATCTCTGCTCTTTGGCTTTCTATACAATAAATTGTCTCCTGGCTTCATTTTCAAGTAGAAACACACAGTTAAATAAATATAGGCAGTTGATATGTGATTGATTATAGATGATAGAAATATAGAAGATAGATTGTGGACAGAGAGAACCTAAATAAGGATTATTCAATGCAGAGCTATGTTTCAATCAAATTAAACACACACACACACACACACACACACACACATACACACATACACACACACACACAAACACACAGGTGAGCATCAGCCAATCAGAAACATCTAATTCATGAAAGCATGCCCAAGTAGGACAAATACCCTAGCTGCAGGCAATTTAGTGCTGCCTGTACTTTGCTTGTATTTGGCTTATAAATTTCACAATCTCACATCTCTGGGTTGAGCTTCCAGAACATCTCTTTACAAAAACCCTTACATTCAAGAATCACTCTGAGCTCAAATAATTTTGGTAACATTTATATAAAATTTCAATTTTGACAATATGACATGAGAGTATACCAGTGTTTATCTACTGGAAAATACCTAATGAAAAGTGAAATTTTTGAAAAAAAAAAAAAACCTTCAAATAGCAATAAAAACACTCAAAACCCAAGTTTTATGTACTTTGGGGGTTTTACAAGTGTAGCCACACTGATTCTCCAAAATTCAAAATAAATAAATAAATAAATAAATAAAAAATATAGTATGGACAGAACTCCCAATTACTTAAGAAAAAATTATAGTCAAACAAAAACTTTTAGTATGAAAATTCTAGCTGAGGTTTTTTTTCTCTTTTGTTCTGATGAGAATGGCCCTGTGCAGAAAACTGAAGAATTATATCCATTAATATGTATACAGTATTCACTTAAACTCTTTATTTTATTTACTGATATATTCTCAACATTTGGAAAGGGGTTAGTTACCTAGAAAATTATTAATACTTATTAAGTTCAATGAAATCTACTGGTTACATTGATTTGTTTTATCTTTAAGTACAAGTTCAATACATTCTAACTGCTCACAGAACACTCTATATAATAACCCAGACACACTTGACACAATGTTATACACACCATCTTTGGTAACTGGCTGAGTCTAAATTATCTTGTGATATTAACTTCTTTATGATAGCATGATGCATCCTTAAGCTCTTTTGACTCACCTATGCTACACAATTGAACTTGAACTACCATTGCACAGATAGATACCTGCTAATGTGCATGATCTCTTTTACTGAGTATTGTTTGGGCTTATATTTCCCACAGAGACTGGATTTGGATAGTGTGTTAAAACACAGACTGATTTGTTGGCTTGCTAGAGATGTCAGTTGTCTCACTCTCCAGAAACAAACAATCAAAACAAGAGCAACAACAAAAGGAACAAACAAACAAACAAACAGCAACAAAAAAGAAAAACAGTTCATACAAAGTTTCTCTGAACCACACAGTTTTCAAAAGCAGCAACTTTTGCTTTATTTAATTCACACATTGAGCATAGTGCTATGTATGGACTGTAATAATTTTAATCAAATACTACTGAACTATAAAACACTGATTATTTTAACAAATTCACTGTGAAGAATATGACATAATATAGATGTTGGTATTTTGGTTCAACATGTAAAAAGGGGGAAAAAGTAAACAGGAGAAACTTGAAATTAGAATTTGTAGTTCAAATAAAAAAAACTATTAAAATTCAAGTTAGTCTAGTAAGTACAGATCATAATGCTGTGTTTCTTAGATTGTATGTATATAGGAACAATCTTATAGAATTCAGCAAGCATATTTAATGTAAGTAAACTCAATAATATCTGAATAAAGTAACCCAGCTGATCAATGATCTCATAAATGAATATATACTGAAATGCTTAGCAGGGTTCATCTGATGGAAATAAGTGAGGTCAAGCAGTTCTTTATGTTTCTATGTACTGCAGACATTGTGTGAGTAGCATGGGTACTTTCAGAGGGTAAGCTATGTTAAACCATGCTGTCACATCTCTGGTTCTGATAACTACAACAGTTGATGCTGAACCTAACTGTTCAGTCACTCCAGCCCAGAAATGATTGACTTTACACCCTCAGAACAAGCTCTTCCAGCTCCTCAATTGTGGCTTGGCATGTGTGAATGGAAACTTTTTTGAAGTACTTGTGACTACATAATTTAGGTGCAAAAGAATAGCTATTATGGCCACAGACGCTTATCATTACAATGCATTTCCTGTGATTATTTTACAATAACTGGATCACTACCTCTTATAACATCTCATCAAAATAAAGCCTTGAAAGGTATCAATCACAAAACCTGGCAGTTTGTCTTTGTGTATGAAGACCTTGGAGGTTAGTTTATAAGCCACAGTCTTTTTGCTAGTAGAATACAGGGGTAGCCTTTCCTATAATCATTAATTAGAGAGATAAGGTCTTCAGTGTTTGCCAGTTTCATAATGACAGCTCATTACCCTCCATTCTACTTCAAGGTGAAATAGCTTTGATTACATACATTCTTGAGGAATTTTGCAAAAAAATCTGGCCCATTTTTAAAATTCTAATATAAAATTCATTTTTAAAAACTGGCAAGCAATGAAGGATACGTATCTTGTGCATCATATATTCCTGGAATAATGTAATATATATATATTTTTTTTTTCTACACAATACACTTCTACAATATCATTCAATTCACAAAGACTGTTAGTCCTCATTGTCAAACAAATGAGCAAAATCTATTTTGTTTTCTGTTATAAATACCAGATGTTACTTATTCTTATTCTCTGTTAAGGTAAAGATTATTTCAATTAAAATGTATGCACCAATGCACACATGCACATGAAAACCTCGGTCTAATCCTAAAATAGATAGTTATGGGAGAAAGTGAGACAAAAACAGATAATAGCAGAGAACCACACCAAAGTAGAAAAGAGTGATAATTCTTGTCTTCAGAAAACAAACCTTGTCTTGTTTTTACTAGCAACCACATTTTTGTTGGGTATCCTGGAGAAGTTTAGACTTAGTAGGTGTAAAGATTCTGAATGAGTGGGAAGTATGCCTTTATGACACAGAGAAAAAACAATTTAGTAATGAGAATTTTAAAAGATGAGACTGGAAATATTTCTTCAGAAAGAACACTATGAAATTCCCTACAGTGGGGAGAGGGAACTTGTATAGTCTACCCTCAGTGGAGGGACAAGACATCAAGTGGAGAGATGGGATTGCCATCCCACAGTCAAATATGCTGACCTAGAATTGTACCTGTCTAAAAGAACTGAAGAAACAAAAATGGAGAAGAGCCTAAGGAAAAGGAGATTCAGTGACAAGCCCAAATTAAGATCTATCTCAATGGGAGGTTCCAAGGCCTGACACTATTACTGATGCTATGGTGTGCTCACAAACAGGTCTATCATGACTGCCCTCTGAAAAGCCCAGCAAGCAGCTGAAAGATTCAGATGCAGATATTTATACCCAACCAATGGACAGAAGCTGGTGGCCCCTGTGGTTGAATTAGGGGAAAGCTGGAAGAAGCTGAGGAGGAGGGTGATCCTAAAGGAAGAGCAGCAGTCTCCAGTAACCTGGACCCACAAGATCTCGCAGACACTGAGCCACCAACCAGGCAGCATACACCAGCTGATATGAGTCCCCCAACACATATACAGCAGAGGACAGCCAGGTCTGCACTCAATCAAAGAAGATGCACCTCATACTCAAGAGACTTGAGACTCCAGGGAAGGTGGGGGTGGGGATATCCTCTTGGATACAGAGGGAGGTGGTATGGGATATGGAACAGTCAGAGGGTAGATCAGGAGGAGGATAAAGTCTGGACTGTAAAAAAGAAGGATTAAAGAATAAATAAGGAAAGAAAGAAAGAAAGAAAGAAAGAAAGAAAGAAAGAAAGAAAGAAAAAAAGAAAAAAAGAAAAAAAAAAAGAATAAAACAAAGAAAGAATTGTCCAAAAGTGGAGGATATGAATGTGGGACTCCCTAAAACCAACTGGTATCCTCAGAGTTCACTGCAAAGCTTTCATGAATGCTAAAATGAGCGTGTACTCTTGTTTGGTATATTGTGCATTTCCTTGGTTAAGTCAATTTTTAGCAACATTCATTGAGTATACACTTAATTGACAAACCTCATTCTAAATGCTTGAATTGAGTTGGCACAGTAGATGGTGCTATGTCTATTTGCCCATTCTTCATATAAAAAGAATTGTTCCTGCTCAGATGGACCATGCAGCATAAGGGAGACATATGCTTTATTCTGTTGCCTGACTTTTCCACATGGATAATAATAGAGAGTGATTCAACGATGTGTCTCATCAGTAAGATGAATTGAAAGTTTTACTCAATAAGCTATTCCTGGCCTCTGCATTTCAAACCTAGAAAATACTCATGAATCTTTCAATCCTGGATCAAGGAAGTACAGCCAGGCAGAATCTAGCAAGCATTGTTTAGAATGGCCCACAATTGTCATCTAATATAGACAAAAGTACATATGTGTGCAAGCAAAAGATTTGGCTGTATAATACTCAGTGAATCACACATTTACTAATAGATCTGGTGAACCATGTAGGTAGCACTTCATTATAATGGAGGTAATTACTTAAATAATTAAATGCAGTTGCAGCATCTTGAATCTGAAAGGCCCAAATTGAAAATTCAAGGCTTTTTTTGAGGACTTACATAATATCTAATGTAAAATTGTCCTTCTGAACACCAGTAGGGGCAAGCAATATAAATTCAAGTAAGTACACTAAAATAATTGGGCAAAAATATGTGCAGGATATAAATCTAAGAAACAAATATACATGAATCATAAATCATATGTTCTATCTTAAGGTCAATTCCTAAAAGTCCTCATTTCACATATGCAAGTGGTTCATGGTCTGCAAATGTAAAAATTCCAAAACAGTTTCCAAGCATTATAGATAGAAAGACTCTAGTGTATGTCTAAGAAAACAATCATACTTGCTAAGTATATAATCAGCAATGAAACTTAAAAACTCATCCTGACTTTTTAAGCATAAATTTAAATAAGAAAATCTTTCTGCTATAGAAAACAAGAGTGAGATGTGCTTCAAAGCATCACACCTTTTACTAACAGTTACTTTGCATTCATCCTAATTCTGCTTGAGGCAATAGCACTTAAGTTGCTCTCAATGAACTAATAATTTCACTTTCCAGAGAAGAAAATAATCTGTCTCTGGGAAAACAAAAATGTTTGAACTTAACAGAACTCTTACATACACTTAAAATATATAACAACAGAATGAATTAAATGGCAGATCTATTTGTTGTTCTTATTTGGTTTAGATACAATATTTTTATTAATTCAGGCTATTATAAGTGCTTATAATGAGTTTTCATCACATTCACCTCATACTCTCCCTCCACAACTCCTCTTAGACCCAATCCTACCCAACTCCCACCTTTATGAATCATTTTCTTAAAACAAAATCATACTTGATCAAATCTATGCTGCCCATATACTTACAGGTATGGAAATACCCACTGGAGCATAACTAATTTAACAGGAACCACATCCCTCAAGACAACTGATTCTTCCTCCTTTTGCAGCAGTCAATTGTTTACAGTTCCTCAGCTGGATGTTAATGTATTGGAATCCCATCCTCCTTCCATCGAAGAGTTCTGACTGTCATGATCTTATGCAGGCAGCCACGGCTGTTGTGAATTCATGAATGCAATGGCCCTGTTATGTCTCAGAGACACTCTTTTGTCCTGATTTTCCCTGATCTCTGCCTTTTACAATCTTTCCATTCACACTTCAACAATGATCCCTGAATTTTGTGGAGAGAAGGTAGATACAGATGTCCCACTTAGTACTGAGTTCTACTCAATCTTAGTCTAGATACACTGACCAGTTTTGGCTTTCTCAATTAACCACCATCTCACATGCAAGGGAACTTCTCTTCTAAGAGCTGCACTAATCTATTGGTAGAGACATGCAAACTGAGAGGGCAGTTTAATACTATTCATTTACAAAAATAATAGCACGTTCACTTATGAGGCCTACAGGCTCTTAAACATCACTTCTTTGCCAGGTTTACAGTGTCACACCTGCATTTCCTCTATTTTCCCTTGTGAAGTAGGCCTTAGAGCCAAGCAAAATAGTTGGTTACACCCATATTGATTGTGCCACTATTGTACCTATGGGCATATATTTCCAAGCTGGTCATTACTATGTCTCTTAAGGTTCATAACTAAGTAAGACTTATTTTTCTCTCATAGATGATTGCATAGCACTCTACTAGAAGATAAGCCATCAGACAAGACACTTCTTGGTCAGAATCACCTTAATTTTTCCATGTCCTGTGACCAAAGTACATAATCTTCAGTAACAATATCCTGTCATCAAGAACAATGGCAATCACCTACATTGTTTGAGCTACCTCTGGAATAATAACCAATGACTCAAGTGGAGGTTGCTCAAATCTGGCCCTATACTTTTTATTTGGCTACCTGTGGCTTCTTGAAGGGACATTTATGTCAACTCATTTATTTGCATGTGTGTGTGTGTGTGTGTGTGTGTGTGTGTGTGTGTTACATATGTAGAAAATTCAGAAAATTCAATGATATTCCTTAAATATCATTGAAGTAAGGTTCCCTCCTTCCAACCCTTCCTCTTTCTTGACCTCCCACCCCTTTATCACTTAAATCTCTGTCCCTATTGTCTCCTCTTTCCCTTTAACATCCCCTGTGTTCTACTGCTCCCTTCACTTAAAATATTTTTTCTTAACCACCAAATGGACTTCTTTGAGTTTCTTGACTTCCAAACTAAACATACAAATATAAATATCTTAGAGTAGGATCCATCCATCCGTGAAAACATGTACTGTTTGTTTTCTCATATCAGGTTATCTCACACAGTATAATGCTTTCCAGTTTAATCTACTTATCTGAAAATTTCATTTCATTTTGCTTTACAGTTAAATAAAATTTCATTGTATATAAGTAGCACATTTTTATTATCCATTTATCTGTTGATGAACATCTAAGCTATTTCTGTATCTTAGCTATTGTGATAAGTACAGCCATGAACACAGATGAACATCTTTCTCTGTAGTAAAATATAGTTCTTTTGGATATATGACCAGAAGTAGTATAGCTGGATCAAAACTTAAAATAGGTCTACCATAAGTAAACTGTTTTTTTAAAGTGTCCTGTAGTATACTCCCTAAATTATAGGCATGTTAAATCTTACTTTAGAATTCCCTTTTCCTTTACACTATAATCCCTTCATTGAACTCATGCACATTGGATGACTTTGATGTACTGTCATTATACCCAAAAGATGTTTCTTCTGTTGAGATCACAAGAATCAAGAGAAAGAAAGTCATGCAGTTCTTTCTTCACTTTGTATTATGGATTTTTTTTCAATGGTTGTAGTTAGGAGACCAACATCCTAACTTAAGAACTTTTGGAAAAGGTGATTTTAAGAAGAATATGACCACATGTCTGTCAGTGACATAAGCATTTGCTGACACTAGGAGAGACGGAGAGACATTTTTAAAATATCACATTCTAAAAATCAATGGAAAGGACTAATAAATAGAGTAAGTAAAAATATGGACATTTTTGTGATGTACACACATGTGAGAGAGAGTGAAAGTGAGAGAGTTCAATGTTAATGGGAGACATAAGAAAAATCATTACCTTATATAACCTACTTTGGTATATTCAATTGACAATTCACATTGTATGCTGAAACTTAGCAATACACTATTATATAGGTAGAAGCTTTGTGCTTCAAATAGGCCAAGACAAGATAATACTCTTAAACTTGACTTTGAGATGATCAACTTCTGCTTTTTTAGGCTTTAGTTTTACTATCTAAGTTCCAATAATTTCAGAAACTGTTTTTCAGTTTGTGCATAATAGCAACAGCCCTAGAAGAGAGACACAAGCAGAAATAGTATAGTTTTAACTAGAAATTGAGCTTACTATATTTGATATATTCTTGGTAAATGAATAAAAATAAAATAATTGAACAGAAGGAAAGGAAGGCATTGTCTTTCTTTGTTATGCATCATTTGTTATTTCATGCACATACAAGTAAGTCATAAATGACATCGTGAGCTGGCTCAGAGGTTTCCCAGCTCTTACTAGTGTTCTAAAGGACATTGACTTCTGAGTATATTGTCTTGTTAACATGTGTTTGTTCCATAACAACACCTTACTTGGTTTTCTTACAATTTAGCTTCATTTACAGGATATTGAAAAGCATGTATTCTACAGCACCTATTTCACACTGTATTCTATGTTTGTAGAGTATAGCTTGTTGACTTACTCAGAGGTGGCTTACAGACTTTTCACCACAATTTCTGTATCACAGTGTATAAAAATAGCTCATTATATTTAACCATTCTCATGGTCACAGATATTTGCATATTTGTATTACTAAATTTTGGTGTCATAAAAAGTGCTATCTATTTTTTTATGTCTCCTTTAATATATTGCTTGAAATTTCTATAGTACATATTTGGAACAGGAATTGTTTGGATATAAGATGTGTTTATGTTCAAGTTCACACTGTATTGAACTATTAATTTTCATGTAGGATTATTGTTAAATTCCACAAGCCATATAACCATATGCATCAATTATTATTCACATCTATATGACTATTAAGCACTAATCAATGTTCCATTTTTGTGCTTCTAAGTATAAAATGAAGGCATTTCTGGCTTATTTTGAAATCTCACAGTTGTTTAAAGCAGAATCTATTTTTCTCTCTTATACATAGTATTTAGATTTCCTTCATCTTAAGAGTTGTTGATGTTTGACAATATTTATTTATAGATATCCTAAATTACCAATCTACTTTTGTGTGCATGTTTTGCACATATCTTCTTTTAATGAGTGTTAAGGCTTTTTGTTTTAAAGGTTATAAAAATATAACATATAAATAATATTTTATTTTCAATATTCTTCAAAATTTCAGATGATGCTTATAGTAAAGACTAAAGAATAATGTGAATAATATTTTTATCATTTTTATGCTCTTTAAATCATAAAACACTACTTAAGGAAAATTACATTTCAAAAATCAATAAGATTGAAAACCAATTTTTTATAGACTAGGATTTTCTTGATCATTGTTAAATCCATATTCATTTTAGAATATTTTACTTTAAAATAAAGACATTTCCTTATATGGAAGCTGTTGGGGGTATTCATTTATGCCAGAGCACAAGTGGAAGTCAGTGGAAGTCTCAAATTTTGGTTCTTCTTTTGGTTTCAATGACACTGCATATACCAGACTAGCTGACTCCTATATCCTAGGGATTCTCCTGTCTATGATTCCCATCTCCTTACAGGAGCACCAGTATTACAGATGTGTGAAATATGTCACATGGTTTTTGTGTATCCCAAGTCAGGTCTTCAGGTTTGTGCAGAAGGTACCTTGATTACTTAGCCACTTTAAAAGTTCATCAGCTTGGGCTTGTGACTTTATATTTTGAGGTGAAATGTTATTAGTGGCTTTTAGCACCAGAGAATGAAAAATCAACTAAACCAGTGAAATACATATACTCGGCTACAGTTAAAGAAATCTAAATAAGAATATAAATTTGATTCTTCACTGGGTCTTTTAGAAAGCTATAAAAGTATTCTCCAGTTTTCATTTTTACTTTGCAAGGTAAAGTAAAAACAGGATCTTAATTTATTCAAACCAGCATCATTAACATAAAATGAATACAGTCTGTGTATTAACTAAGTTAATTAATGTACCCGAAAGAATGCCCACATTCTCTCTAACTTCTAATTTTAATAGAAAACAAATCAAAGGAACAATAAAATATTTTTCCACTAAAGAAAATATTAGTTTACATAAAAAGAGGTCAAATCATACATTGTAACCAAAGTATTGACAGTAAGGTTTAATATGTATTTTAAGTCATAGAAAAAGCTTGAGTTTGTTCAAGTGGCAAACCTCACATATTTCTTTAGAGTCCTCTGTTATGTGTTTGCCATTGTCTGTGAGGCTCCATCATATGGGCAGCAGCTGGAAGTTATGTAACATCAAAACCATGAAATGCTCTTCTGCATAATTCCCAATACACTTCTTATGCAGAACCTCACAGTGGTAGAGCTAGGAGCTTAATTAAGTCTTAGATAAATTATACATTTTATTGTACTTTTTGAGAAATGACTTTTGTATTTTTCAGTAATATCAAACATCTGACCTATTTTCTTTTATTTAATTGAAAATAGATGTTTTCGTGAAATATATTCTGATTATGGTTTTCCCCCAAATCCTCTCAGATTCTCCCATATTTTCACCTTTCCTCCTACCATCTCACTCCCTTCCTCCTTCTCTCCCCACCACACCTACGTACCCATCCAAATCATGCCCTTTCTTGCTCTTTCTCAGAAAATTCACAGACATCTAAAAGGAAAAAAAGTAAATAAAAGAAAAGTAAAAGCAAGCAAATATAAATAGGACAAAGCTAAAAAACAAACATAAAAAAGAGTTGAAGTAAAAGTCCAAGAACTACACAAAGACACAAAGAGATACACACATTCACAGTCACACAAGTCCCATTAAGATACAGAATTGGAAACCATTACATAAGCAAAAGACCTGTAAAGTTACAAAAAAAGAAAAGAGCCCAGACAAATCATTATTTTACACACACACACACACACCACAAAAAATATCATTGAATTTATTTTGGATTGGCCATGGGCCTGCCCTTTACTGTTGTTTGTATAACCAGTGAGACTCCACTAGAGAAAACTATTTTTTTTTCCTTTGTGAGTGGTTTTCAATTAGAGAGAGTTTCAGGATTAAGGATGGAGGCTTGTTTCTGCTTTCCCTATCAGCACTAGGACCCCATCTGGATAAGACATATGCAGGTCCTGTGCATGCTGCCACAGTTTCTGTAAGTTCATATGTGTGTCATTCCTGCTATGTCTATAAAACTATGTTTCCTTGCTGTATTCCATCTCCTCTGACTCTTGCATTCTTTCCAATTCTTCTTCTGCATTACCTGAGCCCTGAGTGGAGAGATTTAATAAAGACATCTCAAGTGTTCCAACGTGTCTTATTCTCTGTAGTTTGTCTGGATGTGCATTTTTGTATTTGTTTCCAACTCTTGCATCTCTGATGATGACTGAGCATGATCTATATGTATAGCAGAATGTCATTTGGGGTCATTTTATTGCCGCATTTCTTATGTATTCTCAGAGGCTCAATAATTTCTTCCTGAATGTCCAAGAGTTGAGAAAAGAGATATTGGCTACAAGGCTGACCCTCTAGTCTGTATGATAGGCTCAAATTTGGCAGTAGACTAGAGTTATGTCTCAGTTATTCCCAGCCATGGAAGTTATTTTCATCTTTAAAGTAAGATAAATAATATTTGTCTTGGTTAGACTGCAATGATATACACGCCTCATGACTTTTAAACAGAAGAGTTCTTTTTTACTTTGGTTACATTTTGTCATGGGTTGTCTAGACTTTCCATCACATGTGCTGACTGTGACACAGGTGGAGAGCAAAACCACTATATTAAAAGGTGTGATTAACTGAAGCCAAGGGATTTTCCACAAATAAATACTTAAGTCCAGACATCCCATGGCACTGCCATTAGCAACACTTTAGTTGAATCTCATCACACAACTCCACCCAACTGGGGGATGTTAAAGAGCATTCCTACCAAAAACCAAGGGGGGGGGGATCTACAAAAACTAGTGCAGCATGATGACAACCATAGCGCTCTTGAGGATGTTGTATTAGCACACTCGATGTCTCTAGCATAGTGTTCATGGCATATGGTAAACATTTTACTTATGTTCCCTTGGGAACACAACCACTGAATGAAGTGAGGGTGAAAACATATATGAGCCAAAATGTTTGTAGCTACTTTATGGTCTATCAAGTTACATTTCTTCAGTGCACATATTTTAGTAGTGCAAAAAATAACTGTTTTAATTTTAAGCATTTAAAGCAGCATCACCACAACGCTGTGACTCACCACAACGAGCCAACATGAGACCCAGTGATTTATTCAGAAAAGCTAGAAGGTACAACATTGAAAGACTCTGGATATTTTCCAGATTCATGAAATCTAATGGAAAACATCTTCATAAAACAAAACATTCATTATTAATTCAAATGAAGAAATTTGAGCAATGCATTTTACAGTTCAATTTAAAAGATGTTTTGAGGACTGTTCCTAGAAAATCAGTTCTGTTGCCCAAGGGCCTATAATTATTTATTAGTAGAGAAAGGGACTACCCTGTCTCATCTCTTTTTATGCTCAGAGGAAAAACAATTTCTAAAATATTCTGATGTCTAAAGTTCTATGCTCCTAGATTTTTCAATACATAGTGAGTGTCCTATTATTAACAGTTTTGTTTGTTTGAGGTAGGGTCTTGCTATGCACCCAAGATTGTCATTGTTCAGCCTCAGCCTCATGTGTGTTAAGATTATAGGTAAAGACCACTATGTGTAGCAGGGATTACAGTTCTTAAAACAGGGAAATGCTTAGTGCTATATTTACAAATATTTATGACTATATTAACCACTGTTTCACTCTGTTTGTATGTTGGCCGTTTTCCAGGAACAAAGCATTGTAGTGTGTATCAGAAAATTAGATTCTTTTATAGGAGATATTGTCTAACAGCAGGAATCTTGGGCTTGTGGCTCTTACAATCAGTCTTCTATTCTATGATTTTCCCCAAGACTTAAGTGTAAGGAATACATTGCAGACGCATAAATTGGGATTGAGTACCCCAGGACCACTTATTCTTGGCTTTTGATCAATTGTGGATCTCCCGAATAGTCTATATTTGCTGCAAAGCAAAGGTTCTGTGATGGCAAGAAAGCTACAGATATCATTGAATATAAGGATATGCACTAAGAATATATTCAGAAATTTTATTAATTTAGGTAAATGGCAGTAATGGGTTCTCCTCTAAGACCTACAACCTCTCCAGCCATGGATAGTTGGCTAGCTTTACAATGTTACCCATAAATTCCCTTTGATTGAGTGGACCTTAAGTGGTTGATTACACCCAAATGCTACTGTTTCACCATTGTGAATATCTTGCAAATGCAGTCACTCTTGTAATTCACAGGCTTTACAGCAGCATAGGGTTAAAGATTGTTCTTCACTATTGGCACCTCATGGTCACCTTCTGATACTGAGAGCCAAGAAGAATCAAGCTGGAACTAAACTTTAGTTACCCTTGAGAGGTGAAGTTGAGCAAGATGAGTGGTAAGGCAAACACAGACACATCAACTCTGCTGAAAACTGTAGCCAAGCCACTTTTTTTTGCTTCCTCTTCAACTCAGAGACCAAAGGTATTAGGAAGTATCTATACTACAATATGATCACAAAGATTCTCATCAGTTTTATTTTTAATAACATAGGAAATAATCAAAATATAATTAAATATATGGTATATCCATGTTATGAAATACTACACAGTATGTGAAGCAAGTAAACAATTAATATTGAAAATTTGACAGATCTCAAAGAAATTATTCTGAGTAAAATGTCTCAAATGTTCAATACAACACAGCTTCATTAACATAGTTAACATATCAGCAATGAGTCCATGAATTTGAGAGAGCAAAGCAGAGGGTGTGGGGAGAAGGTTTAGAGGGAGGAAAAAATAGAATGATGTAATTCTATTTTAATTTAAAATAATAAAATATTAAAAGAAAGAAAAGGACTGAAATCTGGGACTGGCTAACATGCTTGTTATACAAGCATGAGGAGCTGAGTTTGAATCCCTAGAACCCAGATAAAAATTTAGTTGTGACCATGGATACCTGTAATCCTAGCATTGGGGAGAAGAGCCAGAATACAGGATGCATTTGGGGCATTGCTGGTCATCCTACGTTGATTCATTCAGAGACCCTTTTCAAAAGAATAAGAGCAAAACATCTAACTGGTCCTCTAGCCTCAATGTATTAGCATGGATACCTACAGAGCACACACAATATGTCATGCATACAAAATAAATAACATCAAATGAACAAAAGTAGCACAATTATGATAAAAGCTAGGAATTGTAATGATAGTCTTCTAAATATCGTATAATCTGTTGATAATGATTATTCTAATGATAATCTCATTTTATTAGTATAATAAATTAAATAAGTTAGGTTTTACTATTGGGAAAGTACATGAAAAGTACATCTGACCTCTCTATAGCTTATGTATGTTTCAATAACTTTATAATTAAGTTTTCATTTTTTATTTCTTGTTTCCAATGCATCCTGACTGCAATTTTCCCACCCTCTATTCTTCCCATCCCCCTCCCAGTACCCTCCTCAGCAGCCTTCTCCCCAGTTCCACTCTTCCTCCATTTTCCTCCAGAAAAGAACAGGCTTCCCACGGATATCCACTGAACACTACATACCAAGCATCAATAAGATGAGGCATAAACATTTGTATCAAGGCTAGGCATAGCAACACACTTGGAGGAAATGGGTTCCAAGAGCAGGGGAAAGAGTCAGATATACCCCAGCTCCCAAAGTTAGGAGTCCCACATGAACCCCAAGCTAACAATCGTATCATATATGCAGATGACCTAGCACAGGCCCATGAAGACCCCATGATTGCTGTTTCAGTTCCTATGATCCCTGCTTCGTTGATTCTGTGGGCCAGTTTCTCCTGGTGACCTTAACCTCTCTGGCTCATACAATTCTTCCTCACCATTTCCAATTTGAGCTCTCGCTCCCTAATATTTGACTATGGCTCGCTTGCTCTTGCTTCTTTCAGGGATTGGCAGAAGCCTTTCTGGTGGTGACAGGGTTAGGCACTGTTGTATGAGTATGTAAGAATATCATTAGGAACTTTATTGATTTTTTTTTTATCATAGGTCTTTTGGCTATCCAGCTTCTGGTTCCTGGTCATCCATACAGTGTCAAGCAGGGGCTCTAAATGGTAGAGAGGCTAAATAGTTTAAAATGTAACAAAATAAAATCATACAATTGGCTATAAATACACATTTAGACGTTGAAGCTTAGAGATAAGTTGGCCAGAGTTTAAAATGAAGTGAGCCAAGAGGATAATTTGAATAGGCATCATGTTCACAGTATAGAGAGACTAAAGAACGTGCTTGAAAGAAAGTGTTCCCTAATCAACAGAAATTTGGTCCTTTGTAAAGAAATCCGATCTGTAATTTATACTGGAAATTAGCTGAATATTCACTCAAAAATAAATGATAGATTGCAGGTAAATATGTTGTTTGAAGAAATATTTCCTTTAATAGTGCTACCATATGAAAATATATGTGTAGTATGTTTTAGTTGTCTTATAGTTCACACAGATTTATGAATAAGTTCAATATTGTCAATCCTATCCAGTCTTACACATGTCTTTAGTGCAGTGAACAGATTCCTGCTCTATCCCCACAGTGTTTCTGCGTTCTTGCACTGGTGCCTCCTATAAGGCACACTACAGATTTATCATAAGTATTTTTAATTGTAATAATACATAAAAATCACTTGCTGTAAAGGATTGCTTTGAATTTTTTGCAGTTGTTTCCAATGGATAATTATATGTTGACCCTCTTTTTTGGATTTGATCTGTAAGGTTTAATTTTCAAAATATGAAAAATATTACTAGAGTCTGAGGTGAATTATTTTGTAACTAAGGAATGCCCACATGTGAAAATTTTCCCATTCCCTTTCACCTGCATTTGAAGTTTGAATCTTCAAGCACAGTATATAATAATGTCTTATTTTATGTAGTAGGTATATTAATGAAACTGGGTTCTTCTAGTTTCATAAATGTGAGTGAAAGGCAATAACAGTGATCCAGCCATCATCCTGTAGGCAGACAAAAGGAGGAGCTACTCAGAACTATCTTCAGTTCTAAAAGTATGGTGATGCATAATGAAATCCAGAGGCCATTAATGGCAATTATGAATATTTCTCTAAGACAAGTTTCTTAGTCAAGGTTCCTATTCCTGCACAAACATCATGACCAAGATGCAAGTTGGAGAGGAAAGGGTTTATTTGGCTTACACTTCCATGCTGCTGTGCATCACCAGAGGAAGTCAGGACTGGAACTCAAGCAGGTCAGGGAGCAGGAGCTGATGCAGAGGCTATGGAGGGAATGTTTCTTACTGGCTTGATTCTCCTGGCTTGCTCAGCCAGCTTTCTTAAAGAACCCAAGACTACCAGCTCATAGATGGTACCACTCACAACCCCCCACCCCCGATCACTAATTGAGAAAATGCCTTACCACTGGATTTCATGGAGGCATTTTCTCAACTGAAACTCCTTTCTCTGTGATAACTTCAGCTTGTGTCAACTTGACACACAAAACTAGCCAGCACAACAAGATTTGTCTCCACATACAACTGTAGAAAGAATCCAGTGACCAGCAAGATGCTTTCTCCTGGGTTGGTTATTTTCTGTTGTATTTTGAGCTTTGTACCATAATATTTGATCTAAAAGATTAATGTATTATAGTCTCAAGCTTGTGACCTTACAGAGGCTTTAGTAATGTCAAAGGTCATTGCCACAAAGATAAGGCAATAAGTAGAGTTTTCTAGTAAAGCTTGAATGTTTAAGCGTTTAATCAATCACCAATATGCCCCAAAATTCAGTGCATCTTCAAAAGGCTAAACTTCTAAGTCTAAAGGATGACTGTGTGAAGTGTTTGATGAGGAAAGAAATGCTTTTGTATGGAAAAGTTTCTAATCCAAAATCTCACATTATTAATTTTATTAAGATGGGAAAATACAATGACTCTGGACACAAAGATTCTTTAAGCCTAGTCAATTGTAAAACTTTCACTAGTTGATGTTTTGTTAGTATAATTTATCCCCAGGCCTTTCTTTTGTTTTCAAGTGAATACTTACTAAAAGTTATTAAAATTGTGTTTTTCTATTTTTTCTCACTGAAAACACCACCTAAAACTAAGCATGATTTTACATTTTAAAGTAAATAATGAAAGGGTTGGCAAGTAGAGTTTCTAGAGGAAGATCACTTGTCAAGAGCTTCCTCCACAGGGGTGAAGGTTGCACATTCCTCAGTGTAGGCAGAGTAAGATCTTGAGATTGTGCATTTTGAAGAAAGAAAAATATGGATTTGGGTTGTATTTCTGGTATTTGTTTGCCTTCTCAACAGATAATATTTTAACTGTTGACTTCCTTAGCTGTAAAGGCACTGCACTGTAAAAAAAGAAAAAAGGTCTTTTTCAAGATCATTTCGACATATTTAAATGGATCAATTCATGCGTGTTATGACACTTTATAAAATATCTAATATAACATAACTATCCTACTCAGGGTTACAATTGCTGTAATGAATGAAATACCATGACCCAAAGCAACTTGGGGAGAAAAAGATCTATTTGGCTTATGCTTCTACATCACAGTTCATTATTGAAGGAGGTCAGGGAAGAAACTCAAGCAGCAGGAACCTGGACACAGGAGCTGACACCAAGGCCATAGAGGTATCTGGCTTATTGGCTGGCTTCTTTTTTGATAGTGGGAGGAGCCAGATGCAATAACTTCTCCTTCATCTTAGAATACCTTTGCATGCCCCACACCACTGAACTCCTCAGAATTTCACTAAGGTAGAAGGCTACTGAATTTTGGTTGGATTTATTTTCCATCCTTTGATGTACAAATGTGTCATTAACAAGTCAAGGTAGTTTCTAGCTCCAGCTCTTTTGGTTTAATCAACATAATGTCAACATAGTGAACCAGTGTGATATTTTATGGAATCGATATTTAAGTGATCAAGATCCTCTCTAACTACGTTGTGAAACAGGGCTGGAGGGTTAATATATACTTGAGGTAAAACTATTTACAAGTAAATGCTGGCTTGGCCAACTGAAAGTAAATTGCTTTTGCTGCTCTATTATTGAAATTAAATTAGATTTAAACCTAAATTTATGCTTCTGAATTGTAAGAGTATGTACTTATCTCACAGAGTATTTTTTTAACTTTTTTGAACAAATATTTTAATTTAAAAATCATTAGTGAAAATTTCATGATTGGTAAAAATAAAGACTTAGGGTAAGAAAGTACATAAGAGTTTTTTAAGAACTTCGGATGGAATCACCATCCCCATTTGGCCAGGTCACTGTACCTACTTTCCCTCAGTTTATTCTCCATATTTGTCTCTGCAGTTTGGTGCCTCAGCTAGGCATTGATCTATGAGCATAGCAGAATGTCATTAGGAGTTATTTTGTTACTATGTCCTTTAATAGACTAGTAGTATTTGGTTTTACTCCAAACCCATGGATTATCTAGTCTCAGATTCTTGGTCACTGTATCAGAATTCGGCATGGGTTTCATCATATGAAACCTTAAGTCAAATCAGCTATTGGTTGGTGACTTACACAAGTTTTCTGACACCATTAAACTAGCATACTTTTTAAGCAGGGCGCCAGTGTATAGTGGAGGGTTTGTGGCAGGTTGGATTTTATGTTTCTCCTTTGGTCATGTGCAGAATACCTTCCCATACCAAGAACATACCAAGCCAGAGTTTCTCTAGGTAGCCCTGGCTGTCTTAGAATGTGCTCTGTAAGCTAGGCTGGCCTTGAACTCAGAGATCTACCTGCCTTTGTCTCCCATCTGCTGGAACAAAGGTATAAGCAATCATGCCCAGCTTATTTCACACAGTTTAAAGCAACTGATTCCAACACAAGACAAATGCCACCTGTAGAGGTCAAGCAATTTGGCACGTGGTGGCCATCAATCAAAACAGAATATTTAACAAGTTCCTCCTCCCCTTCTTCTTTCTACACTTCAAGCACATGCACATCAGATAGTTTACAAAAACCACACCTCTTACTCTTTTTAAACTGTGTCTTTTCTTGTAAAGAGACATAAAAGTGAGTTTTTCTCGCAAACAGAAGGCTTTTCAGAAATTGCCAACTCATTTACATGAAGTTCACCTGACTCAACATTTCTTTGCAATTTATGGAGCCAAAAGTCTTGGTGAGCCAAGCCTGATGGTGCAGACCTGCAATCCC
Organism: Rhynchomys soricoides; assembly: GCA_019843965.1. Taxonomy (NCBI): domain Eukaryota; kingdom Metazoa; phylum Chordata; class Mammalia; order Rodentia; family Muridae; genus Rhynchomys; species Rhynchomys soricoides. The sequence goes on from JADRCH010000243.1 coordinate 6,465,270, forward strand.
AGCTACCAGGGAAGCTAGTCTGGAGAACATTCAAGGTCTTCTTGTTTCTCAGAGCAAATCCAAGGCCAGTTTGAACAATTCTTCCAGATATCTTTCTCAAAAGTAGTATATTAAAAGAAGAGGGTTAGGGTAGAGTTCAGTCATGTGTCACTCCCCTAGTGTGCACAAGGTCCTGAGTTCAATCCCAGTACTGAGAAAAGAATTCACAGTGGAAAATAAATAGGCAGACTTTTTCTGAACACTTCAGTAAGTGTTAAATCACTGTCCTCACCACCACACTGTGAACATTTCATCTAGGAAAATATGACTGACACAGAGGACAATGAAATGCTACCCACAGCTAATGAGTAAGTACACATTTATAGAGTAGCTAAGAAGTAGCTAAACAACTGTTCATCTGTGTGGTACGGATGGGACTACAGGAACTCAGAGCACACATTACCTATGTGACCTACCAGGCATCTTAAGAGTTTTGTTTTCAGCTCTGTGAGCTCCCAGAGAAGAATGTTTGGTATTTTGGCCAAAGACCAAATTAGTCAGGAGCTTTGAATAAAGCTATGTTTCCAAAATTGACCCTTTAATAAAGGCAGAGAAACTAGGAAAGAGCACAGCCAGTGATAATGAGGCTCATTCACCAGGGCCTTACTTACTGACCACTTGCTCCTATAGAACCAGCCAAAGGAGAAAAGTATGGAGCCTGTGTGTTTAAAAAAGGCTGTCAGATAGTACAGCTTCCAAGCTCAGCTTCAACTATCTCTTTAGAGATAAAGGATATGCTTAGTTTCACAATGTAGCTTTGTATTAATTCCCCAATAATTTCTAAATAATATTATATAATAAAAATTCAAATTAACTTAGCATTCAAATATAATATATATTAGATTCTGTAAGTGGAAAGACTAGACATATTGATTACTTCTTTAAGCTCAATGACTGGCATTTTGTGAGAACAATGTAGGAATACTCACTTCAGAACATTTTATAAATATTTGAAACTTTGAGGTCTGATGAACAGTCTGTCACTGATGTGCAGTTTCAATCACTGAATGGACAACTGGTGTTGTAATTGTTCTTTATTCTTCAAGCTCACATACATATGAACAAATACATACATGCACACAAACACACATACATATTAAGTAGTAACAATATATCTAGAGGGCAAAAGATTCATTTAGACTCATAGTTTATATTCTAGTTCAAATTACCTCCTTTGAATTTTGGTTTTCTTGCTCCTACCCGGAGTACTTCATACAGAGAATTTCCTAAACACGGTGTCCTGCTCAGAAAAAATTCATGGAAACCCATTTCAGACCTGAACTTACATATCTATTCACTTTTCTTTCTTTTCATTTTGTTGTTTTTATTTTGATACAGTATCTATGTGTAGCCCTGGTACCCTGGTACTAAATATGCACATTTATATTCTTCTAGGTCTTTCTAAAATGTCTAATAAATTCATATGGACTAACTTATTTTCTAACATCTCCTTCCTTTCAGGGAACATCTCCGTATATTATTTTCTTTATAAAAAATTCTTCTCCTTTGAGACTATTTCTGGACATCCTTACAGATTCCATGAAATTTTGCCAGTGATGATTTCTCACTTCCCACAGACCTATAATCACAGCACCATGTCATTTACTCAGTCATGTAATATTCACCTAACTATGCCATATTAGTCTTTAAAAAGACATTTTCTCCATTTTATAGCTTAGCAGTTTTTGAAAGGATCATGCCTTTTACAACAGTATATGTCATTGTTCTGATATACAGGCATATACTTTATATGACAATTGTATTGAAGTGAAAAAAAATTCTAAAAGACTCTACAAATTAATGTTAAGGTAGACATTGGCCATCTAGATTAACACTAGGTGAGTTATCACAAAATAATTATAGGTATGGAATTTAGGAAATATCAGTTTTTCCATTGTATGAATGTCACTCATGACTATTTTTGTGGGAATATAATTTTAGAAAATTTTATTCTCAAATTTATGTGACACCAGCTTTTATTATGCAAATTTTCTGATTTTTCTGTACCTCATTTTCCTGGGTTTATATCTGCTAGAAGACAATGGGAAAAAAATAATATCTTCTACCATAATCTCAAGGATATATTATACTTCATGTGAATTTATAAACCAAGTATGCTAGACTTATAACAGAAAGGGAACATTCTCTCTCTCAAGTATTTCTTTAGACAGCTTTGAATAGAAAGAAAATAAGAAAAGCTGAATTCCATGTGTGGTTATATTAATACTAATACACTCTCTCTCTCTCTCTCTCTCTCTCTCTCTCACACACACACACACACACACACACACACACAAACTCACATATTTTTATTCTTCCTGGAATATAGTAGCTGCTCTAGAAGATTCTACTCACTGGTAGTGCAGGCTGTGGCACATACCTCTTTTGGTCCTGAAGTTCTCCTCTCCTTTAATTAGAAATAGATCTTTCCCTCACACTATATACAGACACACACACTCATACACACAAATATATAATGATTTCCATCCTTCTACTCCCCCAGGTTCAATCATACCTGCCCATGTCAACTGTATCAACACCTTCAAGGTTCTTGTGTATACTTGAAGTATGCACGAATCTAGTAATAAGATAAAATACTTGTGTGTACATGCATATGTGTGTCTGTGTGCATTTGGATCAGATGTTGATGTTGAAAATTTTCCCCAGTTGCTATCTACTTTAGATTTGAGATAGTTTCATACTGAACCTGGTGCTAGAGTGGTTGGACAGGAAGGTGCAGGATCCTCCTATCTTTACCTCCCTAGTCCTGGGATTACAGGCACTCACTGTTGTGCCCAGCTTTGTACATGGGATGGAAACTCAGGTCCTTGTGATTTTTGTGACAAGCACCTTAGAGGCTTAGTTATTTCTCCAGACTCCTCTTTAGAAAAAAGTTAATACTCAATTAAGTTGATTTTTTCTGTATCCTTATGTAAAATGTTGTAAATCCTTATCAGACAAAATGAATACTTAATAAAAACCTAGACATTAGCATTGATTGAAACTATGAAAATTCTTAGCCAAAGGGTCAAATACAATGTATTTTAAAATTAGGCATTTAACCTTGCAGAGTTTGACTTTTCCTTTTTGATTTTCTTATTTGCTCCAAATATTATTATTCAAGAATATTATTCTCTTTCCTGTTCTACAAATGTGTATTTTAGGAACACTCATTGCTCAATCTAAACATTTCTAAAATAGAAATGTTTGTTTCAGGAATTTCTTTTGTTGTTGTTTTGTTACTTCATTGCTCTGTAGATTCTCAAAAAATTCACTTTCTAACCCTTAAGGCAATTATAAACATGTAATCAATGCATATGGGGAGTAGGGAGGAAGGAGCCTTCCAGTTTCCATCTGTGGCAGGAAAACTCTGCCTGGGCCACCAGGGCTCCTTGGCCAAATAGCGCTGGGAGAAAGCTAGCCTCCCAGGATTGTGGGCAAGCCTGTCTGCACAGAGGGACCCACCTGGAATACCCAGGACACTGGGACTGAGGAGTGGGCTTCTGGTTTCTTTCGGTGGCCGGGGAGAGGGTCCTGTGACACAGGCCTCCATACTCAAGTAGTTCCAGGAGAGAGCTGGTGTCCCAGGAGTGCCAACACACCTTCAAGCACAGGTTAAGACCATCACTTCTGTTCAAATTCACTGGACCAACAGGAACCCTTGCAGAGCCATCAGGACACAGGAAACAAGGGACAGCTGGGGATTAGATCCTTTTTGTTTCTGTCTGCACCCCATAGCTGAACCTGCACCACAGCTCTCCAAACCCAAATTCCTCTCAGAGAGAACTGGTCTTCAAGGAACATTGATACCAAGACTTGCAGGAAAGACAAGCCACAGTCAGAGAGAGTAAGACCAGCTAACACCAGAGATAACCAGATGGTGAAAGGCAAGGGCAAGAACACAAGGAACAGAAACCATGGCTACTTGGCATCATCAAAACCCAGCTCTCCCACCACAGTGCTCCAAACCCAAATTCCTCTCAAAGAGAACTGGTCTTCAAGGAATATTGACATCTAGGTTTGCAGGAAAGACAAGCCACAGTCAGAGAGAGTAAGACCAGCTAACACCAGAGATGGCCAGATGTCAAAAGGCAAGGGCAAGAACATAAGGAAGAGAAACCAAGGCTACATGGCATCATCAGAACCCAGCTCTCCCAACACAGCAAGCCCAGGATACTCCATCACACCAGAAAAGCAAGACTCAGACTTAAAATCACATCTCATGATGGTGATAGAAAATTTTAAGAAGGAAATAAATAACTCCCTTAAAGAAATAACAAGAGAACACAAGTAAACAACTAGGAGCCCTTAAAGAGGAAACACAAAAATCCCTTAAAGAATTACAAGGAAACACACTCAAACGGGTGGAATTACAGAAAAACACAATAAAACAGATGAAAGAAATGAACAAAACCATCCAGAAACTAAAACTAGAAATAGAAACAATAAAGAAATCACAAAGGGAGACATCCCTGGATTTAGAAATCTAAAGAAAGAAATCAGGAGTCATAGATGCAAGCATCACCAACAGAATAAAAGAATAGAACAGAGAATCTCAGGTGCAGAAAATATCATAGAAAACATTGACACAACAGTCAAAGAAAATGCAAAATGCAAAAAGCTCCTAACCCAAAACATCCAGGATATCCAGGATACAATGAGAAGACAGAACCTGAGGATAATAAGTATAGAAGAAAGTGAATATTCCCAACTTAAAGGACCAGTAAGTATCTTCAACAAAATTATAGAAGAAAACTTCCCTAACCTAAAGAAAGAGATGAACATTTACAAGAAGCCTACAGAACTCCAAATAGATTGGACCAGAAAAGAAATTCCTCCTTTCACATTATAGTCAAAACACCAAATACACAAAATAAGGAAAGAATATTAAAAGTAGTAAGGGAAAAAGGTCAAGTAACATATAGAGGCAGACCTTTCAGAATTACACCAGACTTCTCACCAGAGACTAAGAAAGCTAGAAGATCCTGGGCAGATCCCATACAGACTCTAAGAGAACACAAATGCCAGCCCAGGCTGCTATACACAGCAAAACTCTCAATAATCATAGATGGTGAAACCAAAATATTCTATGACAAATCCAAATTTGCACAGTATGTTTCCATAAACCCAGCCCTACAAAGAATAATAGATGGAAAACACCAATTCAAGGAGGGAAACTACAACATAGAAAAAACAAGAAAATAATCTTTCAACAAACTCAAAAGAAGATAGCCACACAAACATAAAAACAACATCAAAAATAAAAGGAAGTAATAATCACTATTCCTTAATATCTCATAATATCAATGGACTCAATTCCCCAATAAAAAGACATAGACTGACAGACTGGATCCATAAACAGGACCCAGCATTTTGCTGCATCCAGGAAACGCACCTCCATGTTAAAGACAAACACTACCTCAGAGTAAAGGGCTGGAAAACAATTTTCCAGGCAAATGGCCCCAAGAAACAGGTTAGAGTAGCCATTCTAATAGCAGATAAAATCGACTTTCAACGAAAAGTCATCAAAAAAGATGAGAAAGGACATTTCAAACACATCGAAGGAAAAATCTACTAAGAAGAACTCTCAATTATGAACATCTATGCTCCAAATGCAAGGGCACACACATTCATAAAAGAAGCTTTACTAAAGCTCAAAGCACATATTGCACCTCACACAATGAGAGTGGGGGACTTCAACACCCCACTATCAACAATGGACAGATCTTGGAAACACAAACTAAAAAAGACACAGTGAAACTAACATGTTATGAACCAAATGGATTTAACAGATATCTATAGAACATTTCATCCTAAATCAAAAGAATATACCTCTTCTCAGCACCTCATGGTACCTTCTCCAAAATTGATCATATAATTGGTCACAAAACAAACCTCAACAGATATAAGAAGATTGAAATAATCCCATGCCTCCTATCAGATCACTATAGAATAAAGCTAGTCTTCAATGGTAAAAACAACAACAGAAAGCCCACATACACATGGAAGCTGAACAATGCATTACTCATTGATAACTTGGTCAAGGTATAAAGAAAGAAAGAAATTAAAGACTTCCTAGAATTTAATGAAAATGAAAGTACAACATACCCAAACTTAAGGGATACAATGAAAGCAGTGTTAAGAGGAAAATTCACAGCTCAGAATGCTTCCAAAAAGAAACTAGAGAGAACATATGCTAGCAGCTCAACAGCACACCTGAAAGCTCTAGAACAAAAAGAAGCTAATACACCCAAGAGGATTAGAAGGCAGGAAATAATCAAATTAAGGGATGAAATCAACCAAGTAGAAACAAAAGAACTATACACAATTGTCACAAACAATATAAAGTATCTTGGTGTGACTCTAACCAAATAAATGAAAGATCTGTATGACAAGAACTTCAAAGATTTTTTTTCTGAAGAAAGAAATAGGAGAAGACCTCAGAAGATTGAAAGATCTCCCATGATCATGGTCTGGCAGGATTAACATAGTTAAAATGGCCATCCCGCCAAAAGCAATCTACAGATTCAATGCAATCCCCATCAAAATTCCAACTCAATTCTTCATAGACTTAGAAAGTGCAATTCTGAAATTCATATGGAATAACAAAAAACCCAGCATAGCAAAAACTATTCTCAACAATAAAAGGACTTCTGGGGAAATCAGACTCCCTGACCTCAAGCTGTACTACAAAGCAGTAGTGATAAAAAACTGCATGGTATTGGTACAGTGGCAGACAAGTAGATCAATAGAATAGAATTGAAAACTCAGAAATGAACCCACACACTTATGGGCACTTGAACTTGGGAAAGGAACTAAAATGATCCAGTGGAAAAAAGACAGCATTTTCAACAAATGGTGCTGGTTCAACTGGCAGTCTACATGTAGAAGAATGCAAATTGATCCATTCCTATCTCCCTGTACAAAGCTCAAGCCCAAGTGGATCAAGGAGCTCCACATAAAACCAGATCCACTGAATCTAATAGAAGAAAAAGTGGGAAAAAGTCTCAAACACATCGGCACAGGGGAAAAGTTTTTGAACAGAACACCAATGGCTTATGCTCTAAGATCAAGAATCAACAAATGGTACCTCATGAAATTACAAAGCTTCTGTAAGGCAAAGGACACTATAAATAGGACAAAACAGTAACCAACAGATTGGGAAAAGATCTTTACCAATCCTACATCCAATAGAGGACTAATAGCCAATATATATAAAGAACTCAAGAAGTTAGACTCCAAAGATCCAAATCACACTATCAAAAAATGGGGAACAGAGCTAAACAGAGAATTCTCAACTGAGGAAACTCGAATGTCTGAGAAGCACCTAAAGAAATGTTCAACATCCTTAGTCATCAGGGAAATGCAAATCAAAACAATGCTGAGATTCCACCTCACACCAGTCAGAATGGCTAAGATAAAAAACTCAGGTGACAGCAGATGTTAGTGAGGATGTGGAGGAAGAAGAACACTCCTCCATTGCTGGTGGGATTGCAAGCTGACATAACCTCTCTGGAAATCATTTTGGTGGGCCCTCAGATAAATGAACATAATACTACTTGAGGACCCAGCTATTCCACTCTTGGGCATATACCCAGAAGATGCTCCAACATGTAATAAAGACACATGCTCTACTATGTTCATAGCAGCCATATTTATAATAGCCGGAAGCTGAAAACAACCTAGATGTCCCTCAACAGAGGAATGGATACAGAAAATGTGGTACATTTACACAATGGAATACTACTCAGCTATTAATAACAATGACTTCATGAAATTTGTAGCAAATGGATGGAACTTGAAAATATCATCCTGAGCAAGGTAACTCAGTCAAAAAGAATGAACACTGTATGTACTCACTGATAAGTGGTTATTAGCCCAAAAGTTTGGAATACCCAAGAGCCACTTCACAGCAACCATTGGGCTGAGCATGAGGTCCCAGATGGAGGAGTTGGAGAATGGACTAAAGGGTCAGAGGGAGTTGGCAGCCCTATGGAGGGAGCAACAGTGTCCACTGGCCTGACCTCCAGATGTTCCCAGAGACTGCATCACTAACCAAAGAACATACATAGAGGGACCCATGGCTCTTGCCTTGTATGTGGCAGAGGAGGGTCTTGCTAGCCATCAGGGAGAGGAGATGCCCTTGGATCTGAGGAGGTTAGATGCCCCAGTATAGGGGAATGCCAAGGAGTGAAGATGAGAATGGGTGGGTGGGTGGGTGGGTGGGGAAACACCTCTCTAGAGGTAGCAGGAGGGGAGAGAGAATAGGGAGGTTCCAAAGGGGAGAACTGGAAAGGGGGAAACATTTGAAATGTAAATAAAGTATCAAAAAATTGATTAGGATCATTCACATCTAAATATTCATTTTCAATTTTAAGTACAATTATAGTAATAATTGAATTTTTCTTTTGCACTCTAACCAAAAGCATATTTAGACTTACATCTTATAAACTTAATTAAGTTGATAAACTAGACACTGTATACTCATTACTAGGAAATGTCAATGTTCAGTTAGACTTTTAAGTAAAAAGAAAAAGAAAAAAAAACATATGGGAATTATTAACTCCCAAAATAATACTGTTTTTAGACAGTTTTCAGAATTCTTAGTTTATCTGACTTCTAGAAAAATGCAGTCATATCTGTTTGTAATATGCAGAAATCGGGTCACAGAAGGACTTTTTATGTAGAAGAAATTACAAGTCTATGGATTTGGTTATGTGCCAACCCCTGTAATATAGGCAAATAGTTCATCTATATGAAATACACAGGATCTAAAAAAAATAACTATCCCAGAATATTATGAAAAACATACCTTGTGAGAGGAATTACATGAACGGTTGGAATATATTTAAAAAATAACCAAAGTTAAGAAGCTAAACTTAGGGATCCACCATAAGCAACAATGACTTCTGGGTTGCTTCCAAATAGCCAATGGAATTCTTCCCATTACACATGTAATACATTGGTTCAGTAAAAAAAATGTGACTTATTTATATATCTTTAACAGTATTGCATTTGTGATATTTCACTTATGAGCAATGGTGGCCAACATCCATACAAAGAAGTCACAGAGGAGGAAAGGAAAAATCCACATTCCATTATATAAATGCATGTTCCCTTGGCTTGTTTCCTAGAGCAATGTGAGTGCAAACTGAAGGAAACTTGTAGAGACCTGCCAGCCATGTATCCCCAACCCTTTTTTAAAATCGATGCAAGGAACTGTATGAAGATGGCTAACAGGTTAAGGGAAGTTTATGGTGATGTTCTTTTATTAACATGCCTTAGGTCTCTGAGACTCTGTGTCTCCAGTTCTAGTATTGTTCCTCTATTATCCAAGATAGGTATGATCCACTACTTTTGGTTGAATTTTTTTATTCTGAATCATGGAGAACTCTCTGATGTTTTTTCTTAGGGAGGATCAAGCCCAATTAAACTTTAACTCTTTTAAAATTAGCTGACTGGCACATCACAGAGAATTATATTGCCAGATCCCTTAACTTCCTACTTCTTTTTCATTTTTTCAGAATATTTTACCTTAAACTCAGACTTATGCCATGTTGGATAAAGTCCCTGTGTATTTTGTAGTAAGGCTTTCATAAACACATTCGAATCCATGTTCCATCAGGTATAAAATGAATTGGATCCTTAGAAAGTATAATAAAATATTCTTGTTGTTTACTATTAACCAATACACTCATAAATTAAATATGACATTTTGATTTTAAATTCATTTGAGTGTGTTTTGAATTGAGACTTTTGAATATTTATAAGCTTCTCTTAAAAAAATGATACCTGAAAGTTGAAGGTAACTCCTGCTAGAGAGCTTCCTATTTTGCAGTTCTAACTAGTGCATTCTGCCTCTGAAAGTTTTCTACAATCTTTGTTAAGACCCAAAGTATATCATCTAATTTGAAACAGACTTGCTGCTGTTTTCAACTACCTTCAGTTTGTGGGTTAAATACATGAGATAGAAATAACTGAAGAAAATGTGGCTTTCTGAGGCTAGACATTCCAACTGGCTCACTGCAGCCAAGAATGTAAATCTGGTAAGGATTTATAAACCATAGTTATTTTAAAAGTAACGATAAATTGGTGTGTGCACTGAATTTACATGTCCATTTGTTAATTTATATGAAGGGTTGTGTTTGATGAAGAGTAGATTCAGAGACTCTTAGACAGATGAAACTTATGCACAGCTACCTTCCTTCTATTTTGTGTAAGATTTGACACACCAAAAACAAGTGATGGATGAAGAAATGTGGCTTAATTTCCTCTGTCTTCTTTCAGCTGGTAGCCCCTGATGTCTCTGATGTCAGCCATTTTATTTCAGTTGGAAAGGAAATAGGAAATTAATGTGAGTGAACACACACACTTGTTCAAAAGGAAGACTTTGAAACAGGATGTACATTTGGTGATTAATAATAAGACAGTATCCCTAGCTTTGCCATTCCAGCCCAAATTAACTTGCATTTCTATCTGAGCAGCCTCACTGGAATGCCTGATACCATTAACCCTGCATGGAGAAGTGATGGACAAAGACAAATGAATTGTCTTCTGTCTTCTTCAGGTGACATGAACAGTTGGACATCTTCATCTGGGTGGAGCACTGCAGGGAAAATAAGTCTTGTTGGAGGAAAAAAAAGTCAAATAAAACTGAAAAGATGTAGTAATGGTGAGTCAGTGGAGCACATTAAACATAGAGAAACACTAAACTGCAGAAAAAGCAAACATTAACTATTAAGATAAACAAATAGGGTACAGCATGCAAAGGAAGATCCATAACCACTTCTCCTGTGGAAAAAACTATGAACTTTTTAGAAAACAAATAAATCAATAGTGGGTTCATTACCACCTACTTGTTCTCTAACACTGAGACAAAAAAGCATATATATGATTTTTTCATTTGTTTTTTTCCCTCAAATTGAACATATGCTAGAGCAGCCAAGATTGTATGGTACTGTAAGATAAAGAGAATCTGGGCATTGACCTTTTGTTACTCCACATGAGAGAAAAAAGATGATTTGACATTCAGTGTTTTGTGTAAAGACTCCATCTACATTTCCAACTGTGTACTGACTCATTTCCCCAGTCACACGTACTATTTTGACTATATTTAGTTTTTTGGGATGAAATATTATAGACTGGTTCACTGTGTGCTCTTCTGTGTGCCTGAGATGTAGAAAGGGTAAGCATCATGCCTAACAGTACAGAATGAGTAACTAGAAGTCCGGGCATGAGAATTTAAGGAATGTACCACAAAATGTCACATCCTTTCTCCTATCATATTTATTTTAAGCAATGACTCAATTCCAGTTCAGCACTCTCTTCTGAAGTCAGTTACAATGGTTTTCAGCTTCATCCATATGACCTATATGACTCATATCATAAGTTAGAGAAAATACTTATATATTCAATCTATTGTAAGTAATCTTTTAATTATTCTGTCAACACATTAATTGTTTTTAATTGTGTGTATTTATGTGTATGCTGGATTTATGTATTACAAAACTGAACTACCTATGTATATGTTTTTAGAGACCAGAGTTGGATCTGAATCTTCCTATATTGCTCTTTACTTTATCTATCTATCTATCTGTCTATCTATCTATCTATCTATCTATCTATCTATCTATCTATCTATGTTATTTGATACAGGCTCTTACTGAAGCTTGTGCTTATTCTTTTGGCTAGAGTATGTGCTGAGTGTTGGGGTTACAGATAAACCATGCCTGACTTTTATATGGGTTCTAGGCATCTAAACCCAGGTCTTAATGCTTCAGTATCAAGTATTTTACTCTCAACATGATCTCTCAATTATCCTTTATTATTTTCATTAAATTGACCACAATCAATAAACTTTGAAAGTTAATTTTAAAATATTTTTGGTATGTCACTCAGAACTCTCTTACATAGTGTTCATATATGAATGTTTACACTATTTTGATGTCTGGCTTTATTCTCTGCTATTGCCAGGTTTAGGAATGCACATCTCCTCAAGGGTGGCCAGTGTGCCTGTGCAATGAAAGAGGGATAAAATGAAGATTAGACTCTATTTCATTCTCGGTCAATTGCTTTCCTATAATCCTGGATAATCCTTGACTTGGATCCAATATTTATTCAGCAGATGAAATTCAAAGCAAACCTATGCACTAGACAGTATAAGCCCCAAAACCGTGGATATATGGGATTGTCAATTAATAAGCCAGAGAGACTTGTGAGGGAAATAAGCATTGCAGAATAGAGTGCTGCAAACTATGTTAAGTATGCTAAAGGTTAGGCAGGTTCTACAGGTCATACAAGTACAGTCTTCTTAGGAGTATGAGGTCCAGAAGTGAATGCCCGAATGGAATTCTGCAATGCAAAATAGGACAGGCATGCTGCCCCACCATTTGCAAGGAGCAAGCCAGAGCTTCTGGAGTCAAAGTCATTCTTAGCTTCACAATGAGTACAAGGTTACATTGGGTCACCCATGTCCCTGTCTTGAGAGAAAGAAAGGAAGAAAGAAAGAGAGGGAGGGAGAGAGGGGAGGAAGGCAAGAAAGAAAGAATGAAAGAAAGAAAAAAGAAAGAAAGAACAGAAGGAAGGCATAAAGGAAGGAAGGAAGAAACAAAGAAATATTAAAAAAAAAATGAAAGGAAACATATGAGCTAAGATCACTGCTTTTCATTGATTAAATTCATTACTGAAATTTTTTGAGCATTTATAGATTTAACCAGATCTATAATTTTATTTTTTTTTTCAGATCAATAATTTTAACTGAACAATTCTATGAAACTGATGATGTCACAACATTTCTTCCTCAAGCTCTTAGTACACACTAAACAATCAATGTGAGGTCTTCTAAAGCATGCAGACTTCATATGGATTCACAAATGCACTTTCCCGTGTTCATTAGTGTTTCTTTCTTTGTGGTTTATAATGTTATATCTAAGCATATACTCTCAAATTAAAGCTTATAAAATAGCGCCGTACTTATTTACAACAAAATTTATGATTCACTCACTTGCTGTAATTTAGACCAAATTTCTCTACCATTTTCACTCCTTGAAAATACAGCAGCCACCTTTTTGGTACTGAAAGCATACTTTCTTTTAAAGCTATAAAGCTTCTGTATTAATAGAATCCCAAACATTCCATAGTGGTGGCTCAACATGCTGAAATGTGAGTTCAGAAAAGCCATTTTGATCTCTACTGTTTACTCTGACTTTCAGTGAGGAATACTGAACAAAGGTATACAGTTCAGTACTTGAATCTGTGGTCCACTTAGGGAACCACAGTGAGGGTACCTGGCATCGCTCAGAGCACTGGGGAGGCAGGCAATGGCTTGCTCTGACATTTTTCAAATGATTTTCTAAACAGAACTCTTCTATTCGACTTTTTGAAAGGAGGTTTCAGTGCTAACAGGGTGCAACTCCGAGTGCTGTTGATGTGGCGGCAAATGCAGTTGGTGAGGAATAGTGGGTGAATAAGAAAAAGAGACTTGGAGAAATTAGGGGTGGAAAATAGAAGACCTTTGATGACAAAAAAGAAGTGCGTAGCTTGATAGTTTAATATGTGTGTGTGTGGGGGGGGATCTCATAACATCACATTGTTTTAGGCGGGAAAGAAGCAAAATACTTCGTTAATCCAAACACTGATTTTAAATTTATGAGAGCAGCAATTTTTTACTTCAGTAGGAGAAGCAATCAAATTTACAAGATAGAACCAAGGAGAATGGCAATAACTCAACCCAATGTTCAGAAGGACTGGATTATTAGTAATAATTCAGTAATTCTTTCTTTTCACAGAGCAGGAAATTATCTTGTACTGCAAGTTTTATAAGAATTGAATAGTACACTCAGAGAGATGTGCATTAACACAATTTTCTTAGAGGAATTATTTGAAGTGCAACAGGAATCCATATCACAGTCAGCTCTTCCTTTACAGAAAGTAGCTCTTTAAGTCACCCACCACAAGTCAAGGAACTTTGCATAATCCATGTTCTGGCATCGTCCATGATATACAGTTCATTCTAAGGACTCAAATTCAGACAAATAAAAACACAGATGCTGAAACAGAAGTTACTATGAAAAGGTAACTCAGCCACCAGGTGTAAAACGGGGCCTCAGCCCCATGCCAGAAGCACAGAATGTTATCCGAAACAGGGCTCTTCCTGAATGTCTTTCTTGATAACAATATAAAAACTGATGAAATACACCTTGAGAAGAAGAAGAAAAAACAAAAGAAGCAAAACAGCAAATGAAACATTGCTTTCTAATTTGACCATGGAAAGCACACATGGTAACTGGGCTTTGGAAAGCAGTGGCTCTTTCATCTGCTGACCTGCACAGCTTTATCAAGCGACAGGCTCATTAGCACATGGTTATCAACTTACTCCAGCCAATAAAAATTTTACAAATACCTAATAGTCATGGTGAATGTTAACAAAGTCTGGCAGGATGATTTAAAACATATTATGTTCAAGTTCAAATTTCCTATTACAAACTCTTACTCTATTGACATGAGTGGTTGGAATTATCATGGTGGTTTTTTCTTTGTTGATTGATTTCACTGCAAAATAGTCCTTTGCTTTCAGACCTTGCCAGTTCTGATAAGGTACAAATATTTACTTGGCTTAAGTGCAGGAAAGCAGAATGAGGATTTTTATACCACATTTTTTTAGAGAAACAGAAAGAATAAAAAGGACCAAACATTGAGTTTAGAATTTTCTTGAGACAAGATGTCTTGCGTTCAATACTTGCTTTGGACTTTTATATAGCTGAGGGTGACAGTGAGCATTGACCCTCTGTTTCTTCTACAAGTGCTGAGATAATAGCCAAATTTACCACTATGCCTAATTTACAAGGTGCTGGGGATTGAACCCAGGACTTCATGCATGCTAAACAAGTACTCTACCAACTAAGCTACATCTCCAGTACATAGAATAATATTATGTCTTCTGTTGAGAACATTAATAGATGATTATGTTCTATAGTTTCTCCAGGAAAATAAAGTAGTTATTAAAATGTGATTTTAATAAGCATAGAATACTTGCTAGCCAAGACTAAGGCTATTGCTTGAGGGCTGCTTGGATGCGTAAAGATTCCTAGGCTACCTAGATCTAAATAAATAATGGAACCTTGATGGAGAGAGGGAAGAGGAAAGAAGAAATCAAGGAGAGAATGAGAGTGAAAGAAAAAGCAAGACACACACACACATAAGCACACATACACACACACACACAGAGAGAGAGAGAGAGAGAGAGAGAGAGAGAGAGAGAGAGAGAGACTTGTTCCGTTGATTCTAAATGAGTCAAGACATACTACTTTCCAGATTTTTACTTTATTTTGACTTTTTCTTCTATTTTTTTTAAGTTTTAAAATAATACGTGCAACAAGAAAAGTTTTGGGGTAGAGGATGGCCCAAAGCCAACCACACTTGGAATACATCTGAACAGTCATGCTGTAAATGGTTGTGCTCATTTAACATGGATAAACACAAGGAGCAGATGTCTGAGTAAAATCAAAATCTTCGTTTAACTTTAGAATGAACAACATAGGCATCTCTTGCCAAAGTTTATTTCTTCTGATATGTTAATTTTACTGTAAAATCCAGTGTAATAAAGACCATGAAGATGGTATGCCTTTGATCTACATATAACATTTCTACAGCTCTTCCTTATGCGAAAACAAAGTTATGATATTGAATTCTTGAATCTATTGTTAATATTACAAAAAGAAAATGAAAACAATAAAATTTAAAAGTCCATTATTCTACTAAAAGTAAATTGAGGCTGTTTTGTGTTGAACTGTTAAAAGTGTATACTGCTATCCATCCCATAAAAATTACATGGAATAAAAAAATGAAGTGTGCCTGTGTCTTTCTTTACTAGAACTACTGAATAAGCAATCCTAACGGCAACTGCGACTGATTCAGGGGTTAGGTGGCTTCTATAGTTCTTTAATTCTATAGCCCCTTGTTACATAATCTGGTATACTCAATAATGAACTTTAAAAAAAATTTCTTCATAGATTAATGTCATTCTTTCCTACAGTAACAGTTCTGGTTGTGAATGTCTTTTTCTTCCTTCTTTGTGATCTTTGTCTTCCTATGTTCAGTTTCCTCCCATTAATATGGATAGGATCTGTGCTTGTTTCTTATGAGTTGAGTCAGAGATGCAAAGGGAGCCTAATTCTGGAATCATCTCAGAAATTGCAAGGTGCTATGTTGACAATACACTCACTCCAGGGACTCTGCTTGCTTTCTTAATTAAATATGAGAGAATGAAAAAGTATTCACATGATATGTGAATTTCAAAGAATTGCAAGAGACCTTAAATTTGTAGGAAAGGAATTCTGACTCACAACAAAAAATAAGTGGGGGCTTTCAGCTTTATCAGCACTGGGAGATGATTTCTACAAACAATGCAAGGGAGTTTGGAAATATTCCCTTGAAACCTCCAAATATAACTGTCTACTGTAGTCCTATGTAATTCTAAATAGAAAATCCAGCTGAGCTAGCTTTTGCAAAAATAAACATGTTTTTAAGCTGTTCAAATTGTAATAATTTGATGTGCAACAGAGGGTAACTGGTGAAGGAATCAACCTTTCGGTCATAACTTTTATAAACCCTACATTAGAATGTTCGTTTCTCTTAATAACATGTTGATTTACTTTTATAATCAACACATCTTTTTTATTGCTAGATACTTGTTCTGGATATTAAGGGCACAGTGAGAAACAAACAAAATAAAATTTGTACTTTATAATGAAAATATATTAATGGCATTTAGAGTCACCATGTATTAATTAGAGCATTAAAATTATATTAAGCAAATAGCAAATGAACATCCTTGTCCAGGAGAATTTGGAAAACTCCTGTCATCTATGTGTCATGAGGATCTTAGTAGAAGGAAACAAACTAGTATCAATTTGGAGAGTTTGTCTGTTCCAACAGCTTAAGAAACCCACCGTGATCAATTTTATGATATGGTAATGTCATTGAAAACAATTGGAAAGAAATATACATAGTCAACATTTTCAACATGACAAAATGTATACCGTTAGGTTTCCCTAGAAAGCTAACAGCTGGAGTAAGGATGGATAGATGTCTAACTTAGAGAGTGACGGGAGTAAAATGCTTACTAAGAAGAGCAGCCAGAATGACAAAATTGCTAAACTGGGACAACCTGCAGTGTTTAATGAACAGTAGAAAGTGAATTTAGACAGAGCTTAAAGATTAAGAAGAAAGAATGTCAAGACTGGAAAGTAAAGAAAGACTCAGCCGACACACCCTCTTATGCCCTAGGGATGTAACAGTAACACAGAGACACAAAATCCCTTTCTCGAGGTGCTTTCTGGGTTATGTATAGGATGTTAAGAATTTTAGGAGTATGGCCTAATAGCAAAAGGAAATCATTGCACTATGAATAGCAAACAAATAAGATTATATTTTTATGAGACAGCTTTTTTTCCATTAAGCTTATTTTTAAAAGCCCACAAAAATGTTTATAAGTGGGGATGAATAATTTTAGTCAATTTTCTGTTGATTCCTTCATGAATAAGATAAAATAATAATGCCCTCATTACTACTTATTTGAGATTAATACATATAAATAACAAAGGTGGTTACAATTATTTTCCTTTCTTTTCTATGTTTATTCTATAAAGTACAAAGATAGGCTTGGTGGAAGAGATACAGCATGCAAGTAGACAGCCCATAAACAGTGTTGGAAGGCGCAAAAGGCAACAGTGAAATAGAGGTCAGAGCAAGGAGATGAAAGAGACACTTGTCAAAGTCATGGTGGACCAAAACATTAAATATCAACTG
The DNA here is from genome assembly GCA_019843965.1 of Rhynchomys soricoides. NCBI lineage: Eukaryota > Metazoa > Chordata > Mammalia > Rodentia > Muridae > Rhynchomys > Rhynchomys soricoides. The sequence continues at coordinate 6,483,117 of JADRCH010000243.1, forward strand.
GAAGCAAATGGGATTTCCTCCATTGGTTAAAGAGTTATGTCATAAAGTGTAGAAATGACATGTTCTGTCTTCAGGACTATGCTGAGCTTCCACCTGGATTACACAATCTCAGAAATATGTAGAAAAAACTGGATAGATTTCAGAGAAAAGTAGTGAGAGTGATTAAAGACTTGATTCTGATAGATTTATGAAGAGAGATTAAAAAGTCGAACATGCTTTAACAAAGACCATGAAGAGATGATGCTCATTAATCTTTTAAATATTTAAAAGGGTAGTGAGCCTGAAGACCAAAAATATTATTTTCTTGAAAGTGAAAAGAGGGGAACATTTAATCATAGTCGAACTGCTAGAAGTGAAGATCCTGACATTAAAACATCCATTTTCTGGAATTCTATAGAATATTCTGTATGGATAAAAATATCACATGCACATGCTAAAAATGTCTATGAGTGTTTCTTTCAGATAAATATAATTTTCCAAAGCCAGATAGTTATATTTATTATTATTATTATTATTATTATTGGTCTGTATCATGTAAGGTCAGAGAATAATTTTGTGGAGTTGATTCTTTTCTTTTCACTATATTTTTGCATTTACTTTATCTTTATAACTTATATAATATAATTTATTTTATATTACATATTTTATTAATTATATATATTACACTATATATGCTTATTAAATATAGTTTATTTTATTGATCCTTATAACTTCATACATAAGTACTGTATTTGCATCATGTGCATTGCTCACTCTTCCCCCTTCAGTTCCTGCTGCACCCTTAGGCTCCCTTGCAAATTTGTGACCTATTCTTCATTAATTATTATTACTGTGTAGGCACAGACACACACATATGTACATAAATCAACCTGCTGAAACCATTTAGTGGTTTGTATGCATGTGCGTACACATGCATGAGCATGCATGTGTTTGTGTGTGTGTGTGTGTGTGTGTGTGTGTGTGTGTGTTTATGTGTTTTGGGCTGAGCAATAGGTATTAGATAACCTACTCTCAGGAAACTGGATTCTTGGAGAAGACTTATTGGAGAAGAATCAGGAGAAGACCCATTCTTCCTCTCTTTGCTTCCATATGCCTAAAACAATATAAAACCCCTCATCAAAGAAGCTTTCTTTTGCAGCAAAGGAAGACTATCATAGAATTCTACAATTGGTCAAATTGCAAAGAACAACTGTCCATATATTACCCAGTGCTAGTTGATACATTCACAATAGAACTCATACACCTAAGTCTCAGGAACCATCACTGAAGAGGGAGCAGGAGGGATGTAAGACCCAGATACTCATGATATATGTTCCAAAATAGCCTCCTCTATGTATGACAGGAAACCTGCACCCATGAAATAGTAAAATGTTAATATTCATGAAATATTAAAAATATACTCACCTAAAGAGCTAGACAATGATAACACCAATTGACACCCCAATGTTGATGGAAGATATCTCACAAGGCCCCACTCCAGATAAGAAGCTATAGGTAATTATAGTCCCTTCCATTTTTAACTTGGTTACAGGGATCAAAGTCAGGTCATCTTGCTTACATGCAAATAACATTGCCAACTGAGCAATCCTGCTGCCCTCTCGAATTTCAACAAAACAAAACAAGTATATTATCATGATTCAAGACGGTGGTTGACAAAAGAAGAGTCTCAATGATTATGTGCAATGACATGTTATCAAAAAGAAGATATTGTCAGGGTTGTGCCATATATTCAGGAACTCACCCATGATCATCTGCACATAATAAATACAGCCAATCCATTGGAAAATCAAGTTCAACAACACATAAATGCATATGTTTCAATAAAGAGTAGAATATTCCATTAATGAAAATTCAGTTGACTATTTTAAAATTTGATAATTTATTTTACCATAACAACAGCCTAAATAAACATAAAATTATAAGAATACTTCAGTAATTAAACTTACTGTATTTTTTTTTAGTGTGACTTTAGAAAATAAGATACTAAAAGTAACATTCACTATGAAAAATTTATCGAGATTCCATACTTATTTATGAATTCCTAGAGCCTTATGAAAGAGTTAGGGGAAGGACTGAAGGCTCTCAAGGAGATGGCAATCCCACAGGCAGACCAACAGTGTCAACTAACTGAACCCCTGGTAGCTCACAGATACTGAGCCACCAACCAAACTGCATACAGAGGCTGGACCAAGCCCCTCCCCTCCCACATATATGTAGCAGAGGGCTGCCATGTCTGGCCTCAGTGGGAGAGGATGTGCCTATTCCTAAAGAGACTTGATATACCTGGAGGGAAGGGAGATTGGGGGGCCCTGCCCTCTCAGAGGTGAAAGAGATGGCACATGGGGGAGAGGAACTCTATGAGGGAGTATTGATGGGGGCACAACATTTACATTGTAAATAAATAATTTTTAAAAGTAGAAGAAGAAGGAGGAGGTTTCTGTGTTTATAACATCTACTCATCATTTGAATATAATGCTTAGTCAATGTATCATCACAATGAAAACAGAAAGAACAACCATGGAAAAAGAATGTCTGTTTACTAATGGATAGCATTAGTGCTTACATGGAAGACAAAGGGTATTTTCCAAAGTATACCTGAACTAAATGTACTTCCGTCATGCTTACAAGAAAACATAAAAATGGGATTTCCCCGTCCTCTATATAATATCACATGATTGAAAAATAAAGAAATCCTAAAAATATATTTAGTTCATATTAAATATATATTTACTGGGGCTAGAGAGATGGTTTAAGGGTTAGTTAAACGTGTGTAAAGATCCTGCAAAAGAATGTAGTTGCATTTCCAGTGTTCAAGCCTGGCAGTCCCAACTGCCTTACAACCAGAGCAACAGAAGATCTTATGCTTTCTGGCCTTCATAGGCATTTACATCCCACATGCATGTGTGTAGACACACACACACACACACACACACACACACATAAATACAAAAAATAAAAATATGCTTACTAATAAAGTCCATGAATCTTTGAACACTATAAGGTTAACTGCAAAACATACTAAAAGGTAGATAAATGGGACAATATTAGCAGGAATTTAATTCTTTCCAATTAGTAATCCCAGTTAAGATACAAAAATGCCGTCAATGTAGAAACTGACAAAGTTACTTCTATGATATATACTTTTGAATTAAATAAAATAGTCACAACAAAGCAACCTTGAAGAAATTAACATGTAAGAAGACTCAATTATATCCAATTTTATGACTTATTTAACATTTGCAGCAGTAAAAAACAGAATTGGCATTGAAATACTCAAATATAACCACAGGAAATAATGAGAGAGAGAGAGAGAGAGACAGAGAGACAGAGAGACAGAGAGAACATTTACAAAGGAAGAAACCCATTCAATACGTACAGGGGAAGAATTAATTAAGTGTAGAAAACAAAAATGAAACATACCTCTCTACCCACTTAGGTGAGTGAGACAAAAGTACTTAAAGTGACCCATTTGCTCACATGTCAAGGACAGAAGACAACGTTGGGTTTCAGTTGTCACCTTCTATCTTGTTTGAGACAGGGCCTTTTGTATGTCACTGTCTATGCCATGCTAGTTATTAGGTAAATGTACAGAAATTTGGTCTCTCCCTCTAATCTTGATGTAGGATAGCTGGGATTAGAGAGGCAAACTGCCATGATCTGGTTCTATAAATTCTGGAGATCTAACTCACATCCTCACACTTACACAATGAGTTCATTTGCCACTGAGCAGTCCCCTCAGCTTCATGTTAATTCCTAGGGTGGTGAAGTGGGAGTGGGTGGGTGGGCAGGGGAGTATACTTATCGAAGCAAAGGGTAAGGGAATGGGAGAGGGGGGATCTGGAGGAGAAACTGGGAAAGGGGGTAACATTTGAAATGTAAATACATGAGGCTGGAGAGATAGCTCAGTGGTTTAGAGCACTGACTGCTCTTCCAGAGGTCCTGAATTCAATTCCCAGCAACCACACGATGGCTTACAACCGTATGTAATGGGATCCAATGCCCTCTTCTGGTGTGAAGACAGCTACAGTGTACTCATATAAATAAAAATAAATATTTAAAAAAAAGAAATGTAAATACATAAAATATCCAATAAAAATAAATAATCTTAAAAAAAGGAAGACACATTACATTAAAATGTACACAAAGAACAATAGGACAATGGGAGATAGCTTAAAATGTTATTGTGTTTGAGATCAGATTAAATTCCAAATTTGAGGGAAAAACTGATTATTTTTAGCATAGCACCATAATAATCAACAAGGAAAGCAAGCACAGGTAAATGTCAAGAGAATGGTGTTGGGAAAATAAGAACAGAAAAGAAAAAGAAAAACATGGTGGATTGGCTTAAGGATCAGAGGTCAGATATGTCTACAAAATTAAATTGTATGCACACAAGCCAGGAAAACCAGTATTATAATTTTATATACACTTTTGATTATTCATAGGTCTTTAGTTCTCTGTTTCCTTACCCTATGTAAATTTGTAATGTTCTTATTAAACATTAAAGATTTTAGATAGTATGGCAGGTGTCTTCAATATAAATGTGAAGTGGAAAATAATGATCTGTGATTTAAAAACAAAGCTACATCACGACAATATCCACGTGCATGTTGTACGATATAGTTAAAACATTAATGTAGAGTGTTACAATTCTTCTCACAAGACATTAGTGCCTTCTACATGAAGAGAAACAATGGTTTGCTAACAATAAGTCTGAAAATGATATATTTGCTTATAAAAAAATCGAAATATTTCATAACATATTTCATGTCCTTGCTCTAACACCCGATGTTTGTACCCATGCATAACAGATTTTGTTGAACTTAATGGAACAAATGCTGTCTTGTAACAGTGTTAAAAGTGAAAGCAGAACCGGGACCCACAGGGAGAATTCAGAAATACAAGAGATGAGGGCACCCTGGAACCTCCCTTTATTCCAGGTATTGAATGGCTCTCCATATCCAGCTCCACCCTTTCCTACTCTACTCTTTTTCTTGGAAAGCTGACTGAGAACTACAGGGATTGGTTTCCTTGCCACTGGTTCATTTGAATTGCACTATTGGATGTACCAACAGGAAACTGGCAAATGGAATGAAAGTACTTGATCCCTGTGGATTAGCTGCTTATGTCTATTAAGGGCACAGTCTTTTGTTACCTCTTTCTAGTTGTTAAGCTCTGCCCTCCTTATGTTTCAACAGCTTGGGATAGGGGGAGCTTCTCACTATCACTATAGCCGACAACTGGAATATCCTAGATGACACCCCACCATCCTGGTTCACATATAGGGGATGCTTCATTCCCATGATTTTAAATTTTCCACCCTGGGATATATTCCTCTAGAAAGCTGCATTTCTCACCATCTACTTTAGCCTTAGGGAAAATGTTATTCTTTTCGTTGGAACAGTCCTGGCCTTAAAATTTCACTCCCCCAAAAAAACAGTGATAAAAGTGATGCTTGCTGACATGTCTGAGGACCTGGAATTTATCCCTGGGATGGAATAGTGGAAAGTGATACCTACTTCTGTAAATTGTTCTCTGGATGCCACATATGTGCTGCAGCATGTGTATATACACAGAGAAAGAAACAAGCAAGGAAATACAGTAAAATGACACTTAAGCATAGTGCTGAGGTGGTCCTTAGTGACCCTAAGTGTAAGAAAGTGGTAATGAGAAAACATGTGTCAGAAGACCATCCTTTATGCCTGAACTTTGATGCTGTGAGCCATGCAGAGGTCAATGTCAACCACCTGGCAAAAACAATTGTTAAGCATACACATATGTATGTTAATCAATGTTCTATATATGGACATATTTAAAATAGGAACAGACATGTGTTAAAAAATAGAATTTTAAAACTTCTGCATGTACGATGGCTACTACTCTGCCCTAGCTTTCAAGAAAGCACTTTTTATTATTCAATACATTATACAATCTGTTTTCTGTCTTATTTTTGTTGCTTCAACTATAACTCTTAATTTAATTTCTGCTTTTCCATCCAAGCTTAATCAACTGCTAAAGAGGCTTCCATGCCAGCTCTTTATGCTCATTGAAAATGGTGATGAGTTCAGTTGCTAGAATGCTTGCTTAGCATTCATGAAGCTCTGGATTTCATTTCCAGCACTTTAGAAGACAAGGTGGCTAAGGCCTGTAATCACAGCATTTTTCAGATGGAGATAGAGAGGAGAATCATAAGTTCAGGGTCAACCTTGGTTATTCACTACATAGAGTGTTCAAGGCCAGGCTAGCTTCTAAGGGGCCCTTTTTAAATGAAATGAGATAATAATGGATGTTCTTGTATCTATATTCTAGACTTGTTATCAAGTACAGAATATAGGTCCTATGAAGACAGATTTTTCAATTATTTTGTTTACTGGTGAATATTTAACACTCAAAATAGTTTCTGGAATGTTGTAGATCTTTAACACCTGTTAGGTGAATGATATCAGTTTAGCATTAAAATATATTTATGTCAAATTTTTGGTATAATTACAGACTGGTTCCTTCATAGCAACTATATTTGTTTGATAGAACCAAGAGTTTTAAAGACCACTTATAAAATAATTTTAGGTAGTTATCAAGTACCTGAATAACCTCTTGCATTCCCAACCCATTAGTTAACAAATTAATGTTAATACATGCCCAGTGTGGAAAATATTTAGGAATTATAAAAACAAAAATCATATAATAGATACATTATTACTACGTTAGTGAATTTTATTCTAATGCCATGCAAACTTTTGTATAGCTATAGGTCTTCTGTGTTATTTATAATTATGCTATGAATAATTTCTTTATTTTTAAATATAATAAATATGTAAAAATATATTTCAATGAGTTCAAAACATTCCTTTAATAACGATACAAATGAAACAGGTATGGATAGATATTGTATTGTTTGGGGTGTGTTGTCCTGGAAGTTGAACCTAGAGCCTTGCATATACTACCATAAAGTTAAACCCCCATCCCATCAAAATGTTTAATTAAATTAAATTGAATAATTTAATAATTAAAAACTCATATATTTCTTGCTAACTATTATCTGGCAAGATTAGTAGTTCTGGAAGGAGTCTTCCATGCCTCAGAATAAAATGGCCATCTACTAATTATTGAGGAAGAGACTGCTGTATTATGTTCATAGAATATGGGAGACAAAATAGTCATTCAGGTCTTGAGTTGTTTCTACTAAAGACTTTGTGCTAATATGGGTATGCTAGAATGGGTAAGAGATTTGCTGTATATCTGAAAGAAGCAAAATCAAGTATATATACATATATTTATATATTTATATATGCCTTTCTCTCTCCCTGATATATTTAGCACTTGCATTGAGCTGACTACAAGTAAGAAACTATGTGTTTCCTTTAAACATCTTGTGCTTCCTTTTGGCTTTTGACCTCCCTACCCCATGTGTGAGTGTGTGTGTGTGTGTGTGTGTGTGTGTGTGTGTGTATGTGTATTTCTCTCTGTGTATCTCTGTCTCTCTGACTCTGTGTTTGTGTGCATTTGTATCCATCCACATGGGCATGAGCACACATACCTATGTGAACATATCTCATGAGGCAAATGTGGTTTTTGGCACACTTAAACTTGCTTGTTTTTAGCTTTGCAGTGGTCATGCAATGATGCATGCTCTTTATTAATGCTTTCTCTGTGAGCTGAGTGAGTGTACAAATGATATTTCTTCCTCCTTGTTATGTTTATAAGGAAGTTTCTTTAAAATTATTTTACTGCTAAGAAAAACTAAACCCACTGCAAAATAGTTTAATTTAGAGTTTAATGGATTTCTAGAGTTAGTGGGAGTATTGACCCAGCTTCAGTGAAGGATAAGGCAGATCCCAGATTTGGGGACCAGAGAGGAGGCACTCCCAATTATGATATGCAAACTTAAAGCTCTCTGTTCTCATGAGCCTTTTGTTACACTGGATTACTTACAAGGATTCCTTAGGGATACAAAGTCAGTTGATAGGACCAAGAAATTCATAAGCAAAAGTTAAAGTATCATCCTTTAGTGCCCCTCTTTAAGATTTTCTTTATATGGAATGTGTATTGAAGTTAATAAGAACTTTAAATTCTATCCATTCAATCTGCCTCACATTATTGAATTTTTTGATAGTTTAAATCAATCTCAAATCTATGCGCATCATGATATTTTAGACTTCTTTCCAAACTAAATGAAACTCTGGATTTAATCAGATTTCTATAATTCTAATATTAAATTTATGCATTTACCTACATAGTTTATTTAAATGTTCCTTTGTAGACTGCAGTGTTTTAGTTTTGTACAATGTACCTGAGGTATTAATGAAAACAATTTAATAGCTGCATTTAAAGTAATGACAATTATCAGTTAGTTGAAAAGACACAACTTATATATCGTTGAAACAGTAGTTTATACATGATAAGGCTTAACGTGCAATACACTGGATCATTATAAGAAAGCAGTTTTTAAAATTTGGATTATTTTCCCTAACAATTTAAACAAATCTGTTATTTTAGTATACCAACTTTCACAAAGGAAAATGACAGTTCCTTGCTTGATTGTCTTCTCATATCCTTATATTCTTGATTTTGATCTATTTTATTATTGTTCCTTAGATGCCTATTTAATCTCTAAAGAAAGACAACAAGGATGTGGATCCAGAAGAAAGGGAAGATGTAGGTGTTTGGGGACTGGAAGGAGAGGGGGAGAAGAAAATATACTGAGAACACATTGGATGGAAAACATTTATTCTTAGTAAAAGAAAACATATATCCAGTCTTGTTTTTCATAGTCTTCCATCAATAATAAATAAAAGTCAAGCTGATAACAAAACTCTGGATTGTAAGGTCAGATAAAATACAATATCCTCATTAGAAGCTGAAGCCTACAAATCATTTTAATTGATATTTTTTGGGTTTATTCTGAGAACCAAGAGTCCTGTGGTATGCAACTAATGATTGTTGGAGTATAATCACTTTTGAACTAGTAGTTCTAGAGTGATGGTCATCAAGGGGTCTTGGAAACCTTAAGGCTATAATAGAGAATATATATTACAAAGGTGGACATAAGAAGGGGAATGGGAGTTGATGGGAAAAGATGTCAGAAGCAGAGACCAAAATAGTGAGTGGAAATGAGGTTGCAATCTCCCAGGAAAAACTTCTCTCACCTTGCCATTTTGTCTAACATGATGTTAAAGATCAAGAAATTATCTTACTAAATATGAGGATACTGAAACCTGCCACCACTATGAGAAATCACCCTGTATTCTGAGTTCCTAATATCACTAAAATTCAGTCACCATGTCAGAGAAATTTGTAGTTTTAACGACAAATTCACTGTGGCATCTTTACTGGGGGTTACATGAGTCAGAGTGGTGAAGGCTTATTTGCACATATTTTAACCCAGGTTCCTTTGAAAGTGGCACAGAAAAAGACTTGATAATTTATCTCTTCAAAGTCTTTGTCATGAGTATTACAGTGATATCTTCTCTTAAAATTATTCATAATAGCCAGAAACTGGAAACAACTCAGATGTCCCTCAATCGAAGAATGGATAAAAAATGTGATTTACACATTTTCATTTACACAATGGAATACTACCCAGCTATTAAAAACAAGGACATCATGAAGTTTGCAGGCAAATGGGTGAGACTAGAAAATAGCATCCTGATTGAGATAACCCAGACTCAAAAGGACATACATCATACGTATGCACTTATAAGTGGATATTAGCCATAAAATACAGGATACAGGTGCTACAATATACAGACCCAAAGAAGCTAAATAGCAAGGAAGTCCTAAAGGAGGAAGCTTGAGTCTCACTCAGAAGGGGAAATAAAGTAGTATAAGAGGTGGATGGAGAGATGGAACTGGGTGGGAGAGGGGATGGGAAGGGGCATGGGGGTGGGGGGAATCAGGTGTATGAAGATCCAGGGAAAGAGGGCCAAGAGAGCAAATGGAAATTGTCAGCAGGCTTCAAGGAGAGGGTGAGGAGGAGCTGGCAGCTCTTGAATCTGGGATGGGGTAAGCTCTCAGGAGTCTATAAGGATGACATCACTGAGACTCCTAGCAGTAGGGGTATATAAGGAACCTGAAGTGTTCACCTCCTGTAACCAGGCAGGACCCCCAGTGAAGGGATAAGGACACTAACATACCAACAAAACTTTTGACCGAAGATTTGTCCTGCAAGGACAAAGATGGAGCAGAGACTGAGGAATGGCCAACCAATGATTGGCCGACCTTGAGACCTATCCCATGGGCAAGAATCAATCCATGGCACTATTAATGATAGCCCTTTATGCTTGCAGATAGGAACATAGCATAACTATCCTCTGAGAGATTTCACCGAGCAAATGGCTGAAATAGATGCCAAAAGAGACCCTCAGCCAAACATTAGATGAAACTCAGAAGCTTGCAAAGTCTTGTGGAAGGGTTCGCAGAAGGATTGGGAGAGGGCCTCGCAGGGGATAGGGACTTCACAAGAAGACCAACAGAGAAAACTAACTTGGATTCCCAGAGATTGAACCAATAAGCAAAGAGTATACATGGGCTGGACCAACCACACCTATACCTCACCCATGCCCCATATACCGTACTTGTGCTGCTTGGTCTTCATGTAAGTTCCCCTGGAGCCGGGGCTGTCCCTGACTTGTTCTTTGCTTGAGGATCCAGTTCCCCTAACTGAGCTGCCTTGTCTGGCCTCACTGGGAGAGGATATGCCTAGTACTGCAATGACTTGAGACACTAGGGTGGGCTGGTACCCAGTGGGTACCTCTGTGTCTTAGAGGAAAAGGGGAGGGAGGTTTGGGAGAAAGACTATCTAAGAGAGAATCTGAGAGGAGAATGGGTCTGTGATTGGCCTATATAGTGAGTAAATAAATTAATGGAAAATTTGTTTATGGGGCAAGTGGAACCTTGTCACCAGACAAAAACTGGGAAAGTTGAGTGGATTCAGAAACCCCAGTAAATACTCACCCACTAGTCATACAGCACAGAGTACAGAGTTCTTCATGCTAGTGGGTATAGAGATGGGCTGGCACAGAGGGTTTAGCCAGTAAGCTTCACTTCCCAGGCATTCCTTCTTGCCAAAGGTATTTAATCTCTGGTCCACCCTGAGTTACTTGTATGTGTCCACTTTCCCCTACCAATAAACAGTTTGGACAAGGAAGGACTATCTCTCATCAAGAACTGCTATGGTTCCCTTTTATCATACAGAGCCACCCTACCTGAGTCTCCTGCAGAAAGCCCCTCCCCACTCCCAACAAGGATGCTCATCCCTGAACTAAGCTGGATTCCCCCACCCTGGTCCCCACTCATCACCAGGCTGGCCCCCATTCCCATCTCCTAGCATCAGTTCCCAACAGCTGGGTGTCTGGGAGTTAGGGAACCCCAGCTTTAGCCCATGCCTGCATCATTTCTCACCTGGGCTAGAGCCCCCAACATGGGCTACATTCATACTCTAATGCCTCTGCCTTTCATCTGCCTGAGCTGTATTCACATACTCCAACAGCAAGGAAGAACATGGAACCACAATTGATATTAGTTACAGTAACTAGAGTATCTACAGTAACTACAGATGAGGGTCTAGTATCTCTAAAGGCTCCACAATTCAGGCACACAGTGGTTTTCTAGCTAATAATTGACACATGTTCCCGAAATGCTTGCTCCAAAAACTAGTAGTAGACTAAACAGAAAGTCAGACTGGAATCACTGGTTTTGATTTGTCAAAAGGAAGGCTTAGTTCTCTTGCAGAGTTAGTCTGTTCACGCAAGCGCGAACACACACAAACACACACACACACTAGCAAATGTATAATATCATTTTACTTAGGAGTCTTAATTTGAGTTTATATTAGGGAGAACGTTGAGTGAACAACTGAGAGCTTTTTGGAGGCAGCAAAGGTTATCTACAGGACGTTTAGCACAGACTACAGTCTTCTCACAGACAAATCAAGAGGAATAGAACCCAAAGCTGAAATGCCAGTATCACCTGCTATGTTCCTCAGTCATCACCTCTTTTTGTCTCTACCTGGAGATTTTCCTTTGTGACTCCTCCCACCCCTGTCAGGAAAATAGAGTATCTGATATGAAGCTGCCTATATTTGTGTCACCATGTCTCTTGTTCATTGTGCAAGTGTTATATATTTGTAATACTTATTAATATGAAATACTTATTAGTATGAAATATATGATATATTTATAACCAGAATGGCTAATCTTTACTGTCAACTTGACTGGAATCACTTTGGAAGCACACATCTATGCCGTTCTACAGGGGTGGTTCTAGAGAGGTTTAACTGAATGTGGAAAATTTGCCACAGAAGTAGACAACACTATCCCATAGGCTGAGGTTGTCGCATAAACAAAGAATGAAAAAACAAGCTGAGCATCACCCAATGTCTCTCTCTCTGCTTCCTGACTGTGGCTGCCTTGTTTTCAGCTGCCTCATGCCCCTGTTGCTTTGCTTTCCTTTGCATGAAGAACAATACCTTCTAACAATGAGCAGAGTCAGAATAACTCTCCACTACTTACATTGCTGCATTTAGGACAAGGAAAATCTTGGTTGATCCATATTTAAGAGTTCATGACATCTGTTCTTAGTTCAGTGGTAGGTGTCTTTCAAGACAGAAACTTCTGGAGTGTTTCTCTAATATTTCACTTCAATTATATTCCAGCTGTATGGCAATACTCTGATCTCTCCCCTCCTCATTAAACTTTCAAAGCACACAACACATAGTTGTCAGTTTTCTGATTCTCCTTCTACAGAATTGTCATTCCTTCTCAAAGATATTAATCTGAGCCGACATTCTTTCTTTAATCTAGGATCTACTAATTTGACTTTGAAGTTGAGTTTTTCCTCATTCAAGTTTGGAACTTAAAGGGAAATATTTGGCCACATTCACACCACTCATTTATTTCCAATACACACATACTTTATTAAATTAAAGCAATTTGAGGTCCTTTAAGATTATTGCCTCTATTTTAAGGAGGGAAGCTATCTAGAGGTATCATGTTAATGGAATTATGCCCACCTAGTTCAGGCAAAGGCTGGTAATGGAATGTTTCAGTGGTTGCATGTTGCATCTGAGAATAACCCAAACAGGAATAAACATTAGTAAGTCATAACATGGTGTGGCTGATTTATTCAACCTACACTGAATAAAACAAATCTAATTATAACAATACCTAATGAAATTCTTCATTTTAAATTTCACTAAAAAGAAAAATTATTTAAGGGCCTTATGAAATAAATTCTTCATATATTGATTAACAGTTCAATATGATTCTTTCTTTACCTTACTATAAATGAATAAATTCTACACATACTGATTAGGAGTTAAATATGATTTTTTCTTTCTCTGACTATAAATGAATTATATACATATTTGTTTGTGTGTGTGTGTGTGTGTGTGTGTATGTGCTTGTGCACATATAAAGGGAGCAAGAGAAGGGGGAAAGCATGAGACAGTGTATAACATATACCACCACATATATACCAAGGTGTGCAAGTGGAGTATGACTTTGGGCCTGCCCCTATCAGAGAAGAAAAGAAATAGAGAAGGAGGTAGCATCTGTATAAGGGCTTACTGAGAGGAAAAGGGGGGACTGATATAGGAATGTAAAGTGAATAAATGAATAAATAAATGAATAAATAAATAAATAAATAAATAAATAAATAGAAGTTGGGTTTTTCCCACTCTAGCATTCAGCTCCTCTTGCTTGTGTTGGAAACACATTTATCTGTTGACTCCCCTATGTGGTCATTCAGTTCTGTTCATAATAGGCATCCTGTTGTTTCCTTTTTCTACTATATGCAGTCCTAAATATCCTAGAAGATTGTTCCATGCAGAGACAACTTGCTTGATCATCTCTTCTGCATAATGAACACTGTACCTATAAATAAGAATATTAAATAAAATGATATCCATGGCTTAGTAAAGATTACCAGTGAGTTACTTTGGTGAAGTAAAATTTTTTGAAAGTAAAAGTACAAAGATGGTGTGTAGATGAGACTGGATAGCCAGGAGTCATAAAAAGATAAATAAATTATCTGTGATAATAATAAGGTGACTTGCTGTAAATGTTATTAAATAACAATGTGATCTAAATGAAATGAAATTGTCATTTAATGAGGAGACTGTCAGCTTAGATTTAACACTAAAATAATTTCAGTTGAATATACATTTATTAAAAATATATTAAAACTAAAAATATATTAAAATTACTCACCCTTTTTATAATGCAAAGCTTAGTATGTCTTAAATATTATGTTTTTAATTTTATTCATGATTATAATGAAGAACATTTATAAATCAGGATCAAAAGTTGATTTGATTATGTATTAAAAGCAGAAAAATACAATCATTGATCTATTTTATTTAATATACGCATGTCTGCTGCTTTCTATGTGTCAGCCTCTATTTCAACAATGTTAACTTGATAAATGTTATCAGTTACCCTTTGAATTTTGTATGAACATCCTAAACAGAGACAATCTAAAGAATTCAAGTGAAAAGTTAACTTTATCCAAATATACTAATAGTAAATAACTTATAATAAATGATCAAATGTTACCTTACCAGACTCAGTGGAATTTGTCTATGAATCTCTCCTCACAAAAAGTAAACATGAAGTAATTCACGTATGAATTTGTTAAGGGATTCTACAATATGATTGTTATATAAAATTAAGGCACTTTATAGTTTGTAATGAATGTATTCAAGGAATGTATCATGTTGAAAAGTATACTGGAGTAAAGAATTCAAATACGCAAAAAATAGAATGGGCTAGGGAGATAACTCAGTGGTTAAGAGCACTTGATGCTCTTGTAGAGAACTGTGGTTTGTGTCTTAGCACCCACATGGTGGTTCACAACTGCCTGCCCCATCATTCTAGAATATCTGATGCTTTCTTCTGACCATGACAGACATCAGGCATGCACAAAGAGCACATACATACAAGAAGATGATCATACCTCCACATAAAATAAAAATTAATAAATAGATTTTTCTTAAAGAAGAAATCACGAACTCAAATGTAAAGTGATAGAAAATAAAATTCAACAATATTTTAAAAAGGTAACTACTGGTATAAAATATATATGGCATACATAAGATATTGTATAAAGTGCTTATCAAAAGCAAATTAGAGGGCTGGAGAGATGGCTCAGTGGTTAAGAGCACTGACTGCTCCTCCAGAGGTTCTGAGTTCAATTCCCAGCAACTACATAGTGGCTCACAACCATCTTTAATGGGATCTGATGCCCTGTTCTGGTGCATTTGAAAATAGTGAGTGTGTACTAATATACATAAAATAAATGGATAAATTTAAAAAATAAAAGCAAATTATTTAAGCATTGTCAAAGATGTCAAAGACTAGGGTACAGTATGTAAGAATAAGACAGAAGGAAGTATTTTAGCAGAAATATGTGCCCTCATGTGATTGGAAGACTTTACTAACAGACCAAGAGGATGAAGAAATATGGATGGATGTCAGCTGGATCAAGCATTACCTGGGCAAAGTAAGTGATGTGCTAACATTTGTTAAGGGAAAATAACTTGCTAATCTATCAAAAAATGCAGGCTTTCCAGCAAAAGGAGACTTTGTCTACCAGTTTCCAGGGGCAAAGTAGTCTAGCAGAACAACTCCACTTTTGGTTTGGTTTACTGTTTCTGAACTTTGATTGCCATAAGAACTAGAAGTATCTTTCATCTCCAGCTGGCAAGAAAGCTATATCTCATTTTCCAAGTTGGACTGCTGTAATCCTCCTTAATGAGTCTACCACAACTCCCTCTCCATGGTCTCCAACAGGATCAGAAACTAAGCTGTAGCCAAATAAGCAGCAGAACACCATGGTCTCTTCATCTTGATGCCCTGCTTTTTCCCTTGGTCGCTACTTAATTTCTGTTCCAAATAAAAAGTATTTTGAAAAATTAAATAAATGATGAATTTTGAAAAAAAATACCCATAAAGCTTAATCTTTCAGATTGAAAATTACTAACTCCACTCACAGAAAGGATAGGTGTAGGAGACCCCACATTATTGACAACATAAGAAAATACCAGTCATATTTTTAAAGAAAACATCATTCATATTGTCTTGTAATAAATCAACATTTATTGGTCTCCAATATTTAGGCATTGATAAATAAATTATTGAGGGAGGAAGTGGTGAGTGACTTTGCTCACTGGATTGAAAATTTGCAAATATACCATCTGCTGCTCTTTTAACAATAAAATACGAGTGAAAAGTGTTTTCCTATTCTTTCAGGGATGTTAATAATCATGCATTCCACACAAGCCAATCTGGAATTAACAACATTCCAAAAAATGGACTGAAAATGTCATCTGACTGAATATCTCATGAAAATCTAATTAAAGCAGATAGCTTTAGCCTTCATCTTAGAAAAACATTAAGACATTAGCTTTGCATTTGTTCATCATAATCAAATGACTATTTCCATGTTGTTAATGACATTATAAGGAGGGAAATCACACAATCAATTCCTGTCATTGTGTTTTTCTCTTCCTAGGTGTTCAATGCAACTTATTGCTGTTCTGAGAGATGACTGCAGACATAACAGATGACAGCTGGACATAGATTTGGATATGAAATGTTGTCTTGGCACAGTACAGTGAATACCTTTGAAATTTTCAAGGACTTTTAATTCTTTTTTTTTCCAAATTCAGGCCAAAATTATGTAGTAATGGTGAGTTTTTGTGGTGTTTGAGTCAACAAAGAAGCAAGTTAACAGGGGATGTTTTCACATTTTTCTTTCTTTTATACAGTAGACTAAACTACTGGGTGTGGTGGCTCATGTCTGTTATTCTAGCACTGAGGAGGCTAAAGAGGCAGTTTGCCATGAGTTCTAGGGTAGCCTAGACTGAAATGTGAAACTGAGTGATGGTAAATCTTGGTAATCATCTTGACTGGATCTGGACTCCACAAAATGGCAAGCCACTAAACACTCATATGAGGGATTTTTTGGACCAGATTATTTCACCCGGGAAGACTGCCCCGCCCAAACATGGGCCACACTTTCTGATGGTAGTCCAGATGCAATGACCCTGAAGAAAGTTTTGCTTTCTGTTGCTTTTCCTTGCTCTGCTCCCAAGTTCCACCAACATGTGACGGCCACTATTGCATTTCTTCATTACTATTAGAAACAACTTCTTCTGTCTGCCAACCCAGACTGAAGTTAGCAGCTCTCAGGACATATGAGGGCTGTTGAGACATTCAACCTCCTGGAATAAGCAACTACTAAGATTTTTAGCTCTTCTACTTGAGAGGACCATTGTTGGACTACCCAGAACACATCCTATAAGCCAATCTAATAAATTTTCTTTATATATAATATAAGTATATTATATATCTAAATGTATGTAAATAAAGTGTGTCTCAGATAATCAAGGCTGGCGAAGTGACTCTGCAGGTAAAGCTGTTTCTTGTAGAAAGTATGACAACTTGAACTTGATGCCCAGGACCCAGTTAGTGGTAGGAGAGAACAAAATATTGCTACAAGTTGTCCTCTAACCTCTGCGTGTATGCCCCCAATAAATAAATAAATGCAATAAAAACAACAGAACAGAAAAGTTAACACTGTTCCAACTTTACGTTCACACAACTACTTTCCCCAGTATTTTAATCGTGGGCCACATTTCACACAGATCAAGCTAATTACAAAGACAAAATAAGATGATATTTTAAATCTGTTTGAATTTAAACAGCACCAAAATACTACTGACTAAACTTTAACATAGGTTTGACACAAAAACAAAACTATAGTTTTAGTTCACACACTTTCTTCTTTTGAGTTTTACATTTGCTCACACAAATAATCATTAGTTTCAGCAAAGATATATAGACATATCTTTAATCTTTTTACTATTCTAATAATTTTCTAAGTATCATATTAGCAAAATATATTTCTCTTGTTTTGTTTCAATTTATGTGTGATAAATTTACTAGCTCATTTAGATTTGGGTTCTTATCACCAATTATAAAACAGACCATCAAATATATAAGATTAGACTGAGTCTTTGAATGCTACTTACTATTATGGCAATGAGTCATCTCATAGTTAGTAGGTAAAATGGATCAGGTAAAATGTTTTAAGAAAGGAGGGAGAGAAGAAGAGGAAAAGAGAAGGAAAGAAAGAAGGAAAAACAAAATTTCAGAGCATTAGAAGTTTTTTTTTTTGGTTTTTTTTTTCGGTTTTTCGAGACAGGGTTTCTCTGTGTAGCCCTGGCTATCCTGGAACTCATTCTGTAGACCAGACTGGCCTCGAACTCAGAAATCCGCTTGCCTCTGCCTCCCGAGTGCTGGGATTAAAGGCGTGCGCCACCACTGCCGGCATTAGAAGTTCTTATTGAAAAAGTGTCAAATGACCAGTCAATCTTCATGTCTACAATAAAGATAAAAACTAGATGTAAGCGTGCCATGTTTTTATTCAAAATTTGCAATATTTTGGTAACCAGAAATGGAGCGTTCTTTAAGCCTGCATTTCATGAGTCTTGGTAGCGATTCCAGAAGTTCACATAGTTTCAGAGATGCTGAGAATTCTGGTTCAGTCAGGTCTTAACCACTGGATAGTGGATCTCTTTGTCTTTCTTTCTGTCTAATAACTGCTGTAGCAATTTCTGAAAAACAAACTGCCTGATGCAGAAGGTTGTGTGATTTGTTTTTCAGTTGGAAGCTCACATTCCTTGGATCTTTGTGGGAATTCTTTGAGGCCTGGGTAAAGGCTGGGATACTTTGGAAGATTCAGACAGACTATTTCCACAAGCTCAACCTTGGTCATGATAATGTGTGAAATGCCAAAACTTACTTTAAATAATCTCTTAAGTAGTGTCTTCAACAGGCTTGTTAAAGAGCCACTAGCATGTTTTTCTCACATTTTCCTCTGCTGACCAGTGATTTATATTAGAGGGTTAGGATCTCGCTTGTTTAATCACATTCAATGGTGAGAATAAAAATATCAAGCAAGACGGAATTCTAGTCATCAATATTCACTTTCCCATTTTCACCGGCATTGGTTGTCTAGCTAAACTTTTCTATAGTTTTTTAAATAAAGATAAAATATCATTTTCCAGCATGGAGTTGACTCAAATGGAATCAAATGTAAATTCTTATAGTATTCTCATATGAATTATGTTTCAGAAACCATAAACTTAAATTTTATTTCCTTTGAAGACAAGATTAGTTCTTGCCTGAGGGTAAGATGCTGGGCTATATCATGTCTTATTGTAAACTCCATGATGATTGTGTTTATTTCCAATATGAATATTCTGTGTGATCCAAGGCTGTGTCTTTACTAGTATTTGGACACCTCAACTTTTTCTATTTTAAGCTTTCTGGTAAGAGTGTAGAATAGACGACACTTGAAATAAGCTTGTTCATTCTTTTGCTGCTTTTAAAATGTCAGGATGATTGATAAGGTACTTTAAAGTCATTGTCTTCTGGACTGGGTGAAGGTGGGACACTGTCTGAACAATAACCATCAGATTCTTTATGTCAATGTATCTCAAATTTAGATAAGTAAAACACCAGGTAATAAAATTAAAACATGGTTTCATGTCACTGGATAAGAAACATGACCCACTAATCTCTATTTATAAGTAATTCCAAGATGTTATTACTGGTTAGTGGGCCATATGCTTACAAAACTACATGATATATAAGAATAGGTGGGTAAAAAGTCATAGAGTTTGCAAAGTAAGTGCTTTTGCTACTTACACATTGGTACAAATATTGTTGGTTTTTTTGTTTGCTTTTTGAATGGAACTCATTCAATTGTTATTGATATTTGCTACAGGTTTTATTAGATACATAACAAAGATATGCATGGGCAATAAAGACTGCACTATGTTGATGAACACTGCTGGTTGGAATATTTCTTTCAATACTCAACACAGAATAGATTATAAACTTGATATGATGTAGAGTCATCTAAGCAAAAAATCGCTGGACATGCATATAAGAGTTTGTCCATATTAGATTAATTGAGGTAGAAACATCATTCCACGGACTGAAGTCTCAGATTCAATAAATAAAAGAATGTAAGTTAAGCATTTATGACTCTCTGCTTCCTGATTGCAGATGCCCTGTGACGAGTTGCCTCTAGCTCCTCTACCAAACCCTCTCTGTCATGATGAAATGTAACTTTTCTAAATATAGCACAGAAGTCTTTTTCCCAAAGATTCAAGAGACATTTTATCACAGCAGTAAAGAGTAACTAGTTGTGTTAGGTAATGTTCAACTTGACAGGCTGTTGTTGTTGTTCTCAATTATTTATTTTTTTAATTCATATTATACCATGATCATAGCCCACTTCCCTCCTCTCCTTCCAGTCCTGCCCTTATAAATTTCTGCCTCATTGACCTCTCCTCTTCTTCTCAGAGAACCTTGAATACCATCCTGCTCTGGAACATCAAGTCACAGGAAGTCTAAACACATCCTTTCCCACTGAGGTCGGACCAGGCAGTCCAACTAGGGGAAGGAGATCTAATGGCAGGCAACAGTCAGAGATAGCCCCTGCTCCATTTGTTAGGGGAACCACATGAAGACCAAACTGCACATCTGCAAATGTGTAGGGGGCATAGTTCCAAACTCTGAATGATTTTTGGTTGGTGGTTCAATATCTGTGAACAGCCAAAGGCCCAGATTATTTGAGTCTGTGGACCTTCTTATGGTATACTTGACCCCACAACCTAGCACAGTCTTATCTCCAGCAATTCCACAAGACTCCTGACCTCTGCCTAATGTTTGGCTCTGGATCTCTGCACCTATTTCTATCTGCTGCTGGAAAAAGCCTCTCAGGAGACAGTTATGCAAGGCTCCTGTCTGCAAGCATAGTAGATTATCATTAATAGTGTCACAGTTTGGCTCTCTAACATGTCATGGGTCTCAAGTTGGGGCAGTCATTGGTTGGCTGTTCCCTCAGTCTCTGCTCTATCTTTATCCTGTCAGGCTTTCACCTAGGAGACAAGCCTTTGTGCATTGTCAAGGATTTTCTAGATAAGTTTAGTTTCTGGGCATGCCTGTAAGAGATTATGTTGGTTAATTCAAATGCTGATGGAAGTATCTACCTTAAGTATGGGGAGTATCATTCCCTGGGTGTTGCTGGGCAGCATTAATAATAGAAAACAAGGTGAGCATCAGCAACTGTCCTTCTCTATTTTCTGAACTGTGAGCCAAAACAGAAATTTTCTCCCTTAAGTTGCTTTTGTCAACAATTTTTATTATAGCAACAGGAAAAGGAACCAATACTTTACCTTTCCCCTAAACTCAGGACACTAAATAGAATTAGATTAACACAATTGTTCAGTGTTGAGCCAATCCAAATTCCATCACAGGTTTATTCTGATGTTTGCATTGATATAATTAATCTATTTCAGTGGTACCATATTTCATTGTCTTCTAAGTGATAGAACAATTATGCATAATTAAAACTCCCTTAACCTAAAATATATACCTCTAGACTCTTTCCACATTGTATCCTAGACTCAAAGATAGTCTTTTCTAAGCTACATTGCACATTTAGATTAATTAGAAAAGTTCTAAGTGAACTGGTAGGTAAATGCTTCACTAGTGTGTTATACTGAATTGGTATTGAGGTTATCCATCACTTTCATTTTACTGTCATTTTGGTTCTGAAATTGCATTTCTTGTTAATTATAACTGTCAGCATTCCTTCTATGCTCCACCCAACAGCTACCTAGCAACAGACAGGTAGGCCTGTATAAAAGGACTGTTTGGCCTCTCCCTCTCTCTCCTCTTAATCTCTCTGACTCCTTGTCACTTTCTCTCTCTCTCTCTCTCTCTCTCTCTCTCTCTCTCTCTCTCTCTGTGTGTTCTGGCCAACTCTTCTTTTCTCATTTTCCCTGTCCTTCTCTGTTCCCTCTCTTTCTCTACCTCTACTCCCTTCTTAACTCCCCTTCCCATGCCCCCACATACACTCTATTCTACAATAGACCAGTCCTATGGCTAGTACCTTGGGGGAAGAGCAGGGATGCCTCAGTATTGGCCTGCTGAGGTACCCCCACCCAGCACATCTATAACTCACATCCTTGGCAAAAACCAAAAAACAACAAAAACAGAAAACAAAAACAACAACAAACCAAACCAAACCAAACCAAACCAAACCAAACAAAACCCACGACATTTTGTGCCTTGACTTGGATTTACAAACATACAGGTTCATATTTCCCACTGACACATAGACTTTCCAGCCATTGGATTGCTAGAACTCCCCATTGAAACACTAGCAGATTCGTACGCTTCCCTTGCACTGGTCAGCGAAAACAGCCCCTGTTCCTGAGGGAGTGCTGTTGAGCTAGTAGCTACCCTCTGGTGTCTTTGAGAACAGAGATATTCACAGTCGTGATTGGCCTTCTTGCTGGCCCTTCATTCTAGAACATCTTCGCTTAGGTGAGCTCTTTCTCTTTCTTTGAGGTTTTTTTGTTTGTTTGTTTTTGTTTGTGTTTTTGTTTTGTTTTCTCTGTCTCCTTGCTGGGAAATCCTAGGCCTAAGAAACTGTTCTCTCTGCCTCTTGGGCACTGGCCACAGCTCAGTCCCCAGTTCATCACATGATGAACTTGGCTTGGCTGCCACCATTTCTAGGTGTTAATTTATATTTGTGATGACAGTAGGGGTAATTAATAACTTCTACACTAACTCATAAGTCTTTGTCACTACTTCCAGACTCCCTACTGTGATGACTCCTAGTCTTAAAGGCTTCCAAATTCACAAATTAAATTTGGCTCCAATACTCACTAGGTATAACTCTGAATGGTAGCTAAATGATGTTTGGAAAAAGTCAAACTTACAACTTTTGTCAGCAATCCAAAAAAATGGAAAGATCTCTTTTATTTGGGGGGGCGTAGTCCTCGCAATTCCCCATCTCCTACTGCTACATGTTTCTATTTCATTCCTGACCCTCTGTATTTCTCTCCTGTCCCTTCCCATATCTGATTCTACCTCATCCCCTTTTTTTCCTACCCTTCCCCTCTTCCTCCCAGGTCCCTCCCTCCCTCTATCTCCCATGATTATTTTGTTCCCCCTTCTATGTAGGATTGAAGCATCTACACTTTGGTCTTCCTTCTTCTTAGGTTTTAAATAGTCTGTAAGTTGTATTGTGGGTATTCCACATTTTTTGTTTTGGCTAATATCCACTTATCAGTGAGTACATACCATGTGTGTTCCTTTGTGTCTGGGTTACCTCACTCAGGATAATATTTTTCAGTTCCATCTATTTTCCTGAGAATTTCATGACATCATTGTTTTTAATAGCCGAGTAGTACTCCATTGTGTAAATGTACCATACTTTCTGTATCCATTCATTCACTGATGAACATCTGGGTTGTTACTGATACACGCTTCTTCCATTCCATGGAACTAAGGTGTAACAAACACATGACTTTCCTCCACAAGCGGAACTATGGCTTCAGTGCCATCTTAGCTAATGGCAGTCACACAGATGACTGTAGCTTCAGTGCCATATTGTTTAAAGACAGTCTCACGAATATCTGCCATCATTGTTTTGGACGGTTCCCACTTCACTGCCATCTTACTTTTGAACAGCCTGAACTAAGGTCTGCAAAGATGTAGGAAAGGTGTTTCCCTAATTGGTTCTTGATTCTGTCAATAAATAATGGTGGAAGTTATTTGCTGGGCTAAGGGGGAAAGAAGGGACTTCTGGGCCAAAAGGAGGAGGAGGAGGAGGAGGAGGAGGAGGAGGAGGAGGAGGAGGAGGAGGA
>JADRCH010000243.1:6506860-6571592 GCA_019843965.1 Rhynchomys soricoides
GAGGAGGAGGAGGAGGAGGAGGAGGAGGAGGAGGAGGAGGAGGAGGAAGAAGAAGAAGAAGAAGAAGAAGAAGAAGAAGAAGAAGAAGAAGAAGAAGAAGAAGAAGAAGAAGAAACTAGAAAAAGGGAATATGAGGAAGACTTTAGAACTGGAGGACACAAGCACCATGTAAGATCTTGGGGGGGGAGGGGGAGGGGGGAGGACACCTGGACTAGACTAGATAAGATTAGGGCAGCAAAGTCTTTGCCCAGACGTTGTGTTATCTTTCTAGTTTTAAAATAATAAAACTGTCTAGTGTTTTCCATCTGAGGAACAAGGTGGACAGAGAAAGGGTGCAGCCAAGCCAAGGCTTGGTGAAGTGAGCGGTGAAGAGTTGAGGGAATGATTGCAGCTCCCATAGTGTTCTTGGGAAAAGCACCAGCTGGCAATTGACAGAGCTGAGTGAGACTAGGCCTGGCTACCTACAAAAGTGACTATTTGACCTCTCCCTCTATTTCTTACACTTTGACCCCCTTTTCTCTCCCTAACCCATTTCTCCCTCTCTCCCCTTTACCTCCCCCCTCTCTCTTTCTACCTGTGTTCCTAGTTGACCTCCCCACCTCTCTCCTTCCCTCCCTCTCTCTCCTTCTCTGTCCTCTCTCTTTTCTCTCTTTCTCTGCTCTGCTCTTTTCCAATTCCCCTTAACATGCCCCCAAATAAACTTTATTCTATACTAGACCAGTTGTATTGCCACTGCCTCTTGGGGGAGGAGGAAGGGATGCCTCAGCATGGGTCTGCTGAGGTACCCCCTCCTACCTCACCATATTAAGCTCCAGAAAACATATTATTGGCTTTTAAAAATAACTTCATTTACACTGATAGATTGCAGTTTCTTATGTTCCTGCATGGAAACAGTCCATAAAGTTTGTTATAAAACAAAAGGAACTTTTTAAAGGATAAAGCAGTTATCTCTATGCTCAATATATACTCTAGTATCATAAAAATTCAACAGAAAAAGAACTAATTTATTCAGCAATTTCTTCTCATTTTAAATATAAAGTGAGATTTAGAGGTCTAATTAATTTTGGAATCAATTGGCTACAATGTTGCTTTTGATCTTTACAAGAGTGGTTTAAACATCTAAATGATAATTCCAGCCAGTGTGTACCTAGGTCACATGAAGTACCTTATATTCAAAAATATTAGATGAATTTTCTCAATTCAATCGAGTGAGTACTTAAAATGTTCTTTGAAATGCAAAAGCAGTGTATAGCAATGTCAGAACACAGCCAGTATGATTTTAATGTAAATTAATAAGTGTTTTCTTTTACCCTATTTCCATGCAAACAATATTGTTATAAACAATGACCATAAAATTCTAACATTAAAAATTGACATAAGGGCTGGCAAGATGGCTTAGTTAGTAAAAGTCTGTACAACATGTCTCACAACCTGAGTTTGATCCCAGAAACTCACACATTGGAAAGAGAGAAATGACTTATGAAAGATATTCTCTGTCATCCATGTGCAGTTATGTAAATACATGTATGATCAAGCGAACAAGCTAGTGGACTCATGCTTGTGTGCACACACACACACACACACACACCACTAATAATTACAATTTTTAATTTAAAAAGTATAAAACATGAGCTATTTAAAAATTTCTTCTCCTTCTAACATCCTGAAATTAGTGTTTATGCATTAGTTTCTTGTCAATCATCACTTCTTGCATATCATTTTCTGTGCTATAGCCACTTCTGATATCTAAGCTAGCAGGGCAATGTTTTAAACTTTCCATCAATGTGGCCTTTGTGATGTAGTTAACCACAAGTATGAGACCTAGTCATTGACGACTTAATATTGTGATGACAGGGCAAAATCTGCCACAAAATTTCTACTGGAACAGAATGGGATGCCTACACAGCATGAGCAGCTGTTGGCCAGATTTTGTGATTTTTTTAAAGCAATCGAGAAAAGGAATCACAGAAGGAAGACTCACGACTGTGTGAATTACCCCTTGCAGCAATTTATTATATTCAGCTCGAGTACATGGACTTTCCACACTTGGGTTTTGAAAAAGAAAAGTTTATCTATCTTTAGAAGCATGTCTCACAGCATTCTATAATAATTGGAAAACATAATTCACTTTTTAGAAGACAGCATTGGAGTAAAATGGTAAGGCAAGAGTATTCAATGACACTTAATGCTTATAACAAGTTTAAGTTGTCCTACAAAACAGTCAATTCATGAAAATGAATCAATTTCAATAAACTGTCTTAAAAGAAAATTCCATCTTTGTAGTCAATGCATGGATCAATTTTAACCAGACTTTCTAGATTAGGTATTATATTTTCTTCTCTTAGCTATCAAATATTTTTTCATAACTGATAATATTAGTATATTACTTGCTGAATCAAATAATGTTTATTAAAAATTATAGTATATAATTAAAATTAATATGTTTATACCATACAAAATTATTCTTATGAAATCTTGTTTTTAATTCTTCTACTTATGCTAGCAATCTCAACTATGGGTTTGGGATTGTTGCCTACAGGCAACCAATAACCCTAGTTTAAAAAGACTGGAAATATATTATTTTCCTTAAGCCGATAGACAGAGAGACCTATCTATCGCTGCTGAGAGATAGAAAAGTAAAATATTGGTAAAAGAAAAAGAGTCTGAACTGACCTTAAGCTTGAAGCCACCTGGTTTTCTACTCCTTATTTAATATAAAACTCCTCTTAGCAGATGATTATTCATTGTATAACTTAAGCCAAGCACAGTTTGGGGGTGGTGAAAATTCAATAATAAATTAAAACAAGAGCCTTCAATTTATGATACTAAACTTTGATTAGATGTGCTATGAGAACTGATTTATGGAATGCAGAAATCGTGTGAAGATTTAGTTTAGATACACTGTGCAAAGCTGGATGTGGTGTCACCTGCTTGTAATCCTCCTTTCAGGATATCGAGACAGTAGGGTCTTTGTGAGTTTGAGTCTAATTTGGGGTACCCAAGAAGACCCTGCCTATAAATAAACAAACCAAGATATATTTTACATATAGTACAACTCTTCCATGCAAAGTTAGCAACTCAATAGTTTTTAGCATGGCTATGCAATTGTGAGGATCATCATGAATTAATTTTAGGAAATTTCATCTCCCTTGAAAGAGACCTCATCACCATCAGTGGTTACATGTCATCATCGTATTCTGAGGTGGACAGTAATTTACATTTGCATAGGTTTACCAACAATAGTAGATCAAACAAAGAGAATCAAAGGATACATGATCTTTGGTTCTTTAACCTCACCATATATATTGTATTATGAATTATGTCTTCATTTTTAATGAAATTATCTGCTTCAAAAGTTATGAATGTACAGTGAGATGTATCATAGTTTATGCTCATTTCAGACTTTCCTCCGTACCACAAGGAAGTTTTCTTCTGTAAGAACATAGAGCTTTGAATAGAATAACTCGGTTAGAGCTATAAACAATTCAGAGAACTTAAAGATGTGAAGAGAGTTAGCAGAAAACAGGGTCACTGAATCTCACAGCAGGAGAAAGTGCAAGCAATCTGTCATGATTCCTGGCTTTGTGCATTATCACAGGATTTACTTAGTGTGGATTTTTAATCTTTTATTTATGCTTAAATCTCTGTAACTGCCTTAAATGAAATAAAATTATTTTCATTGCTTTAACTTTATTTGATTTCCTCTTCTGTGATTTGAGGAAACCATTCAATAAAATTGTATTTTCCACAAGCAATCATAACAACACATTTTATAGTAGTGTTATAAAACTACTTCAAAAGTTATCCATAACACTGTGCACCCCACAATATTTATAAATGCCTTCTATGTCTCTCAAGTTGATGACTCACACATGGCATAACATTTTTTCAAGGCACCAGCTAGTACATCTATATACTTCACATCTCTATCAATCTACTTCATAATTTTTTATTTCTTTTTTAAATAAAAAGTATTGGTTATTTTATTTATTTACATTTCAAATGTTATCCCTCTTCCTGGTTTCCCTTCCTCAAGCCCCTTATCCCAACCCTCCCCCCTGTTTCTAAAAGGGTGCTCCCCCCCCCACCCACTCCCACCTCACTGCCCTAGCATTCCCCTATGCTAAGGCATCAAGCCTTCACAGGGCCAAGAGACTCTCCTCTCACTGATATTAGATAAGGCCATCCTCTGCTACATGCTGATCTATAATGTTTTTAATGTGTTTGTCTCTATTATGTAGTATGTGTTTATAAGTGCTATGTTTATGTTCTTGCATGTAAAAGTGAATGTATAAATGTCAAATGATGCTCTTGTGTGCTTGCCTTCACTGTCCACTTTTTTTTTGATGCAGCCTTTTGTAGGTTGAGGACTGTACATCAGGCTACACAGTGTATGAGCTTCCAGAGAGTCTCCTGTCTTTGTTTGCCATGCAGCACTAGAATTGTAGATGTGCACTACCTCATCCAGCCTTATGTGGTTTCCGGGAACCAACCTCAGATCCACACAAATACTGGCCAAGTGTTTGTACCCACTAAGCCCTCTCCCCAGTTTCTATTTTTCTGTTTTTCTGAATTGCCTGAAGCCATAAAGAATTTATCTTCAAAACAAGCATTGAATCTAGAAGAGTAAGGAGGAGTAAGATTTCAG
Organism: Rhynchomys soricoides; assembly: GCA_019843965.1. Classification (NCBI taxonomy): domain Eukaryota; kingdom Metazoa; phylum Chordata; class Mammalia; order Rodentia; family Muridae; genus Rhynchomys; species Rhynchomys soricoides. Next base: position 6,511,509 of record JADRCH010000243.1, read on the forward strand.
TGCCTGTGGAATCTACAGTTGCTTTACTCAGCCTCAGAATTCAATGAATACAGTGCTGTGTCATCTAACCAGTGCTGACCACAACTGTTAGGGAACTTAGCCTCCACTTATATCTGCATTCCTAAAGGACAAGATTTGTTTGAACAGCTATGTAACAAATTACTCAGAAGTTCCTAGAACATGTCTTTACATTGCTTGAAATGTATGTCCTTCCCCCAGATCCTGAAGTTTTTGAATGGCCCTCTTATTTACCTTGCATTTTCAGTCCTCTTTGTCTTCCTGGTCGCAGCACTTAACTTCAGTTCTTTGGACCCAGCCGCCTGTTTTTATTCCTTCTCCAAGAACAACGATTGTTAAAATCATGAATGTATTACATGTTAGATTTTGTTTTTTCTGCCTCTGATTACTTTAATATAGTGCTGGAAACATTTTGAAAGTTTATGCTTCAGAATTCTTCCTCTTTCTCCATACTATGCCAGCCTTAACATATATTTGGAATTATTTATGTACCATTCATTAGTACTGACTTCCTCTTTCCCTAATGATGGCAGAAATTAAGATATTATGTGAATTTTATTCAACCACTTTGTTCTATTAGATATACGTAAATAGTATAAGACTCTTCTATTTGTATACAAAATCAAAAACAACTATATGGTCATTAATTATTCTATATGCAACGACTCCTAATTTCTAATTAACATCTTATGATAGCATTTTATCATCATCAAATTGTATACTTTGATAGATATGAAGAACAGAGGTTTTCATGTGATGGAGATAACAATAAAGTTTATTCACATAGCAAGACCTGACATTCTCAGCAAAGTCTCTACAACTGAGCTGCAGCCCCAGCCCTTCAATGGACCATCACTTAATTGTATCAAAGACTTCTATTCTCACCTCGCAGCCTACACTGAACTCTCTCAAGACCTTCTACAGCTGTCAGTTATAGGGCTCAAAGACATGGAGAAAAACAAACCAGAAATGTCTAAGGAAACTGAAACATTTGATACTGAAAGTTTAGAGTCTCCTATTAACAGAAAATGTTTATTTTATAACACAAAGCTCTTACTTAATTTTGAGGCTTGTATATTGCAAAACGACTGCTCTACCGCTGACCTACATCAGTAAGTATCACCTCCACCCACCCACGTATGGCACATACCTTTAAACACTACACCTATATTTTTGATGAGCTGGGGAAGAATTAGGATTTTGTTTGGATTCCAAGGTTATCTTTTCTGTACTCCTGGAAGGTCATCTTTCTCATCTCTCCTGATGAGCAGAGGAAATACTTGAGCAGTGCTTTCAGTTTGCAAGTAAGCAACATTCTTAGTTTTTAGTCCCATAGTCCCTAAATATCAGTGTTTCCATAGCCTTTCTAAAACTTGCTATAGAGGCCTCAAAGGCTTACAACTAGGAGTTAATATTTCATAAATAAATTGCTATGATTTGTATGGTTATTTTCCTCTTGTAACAACAGCAACATAATTGCGTATTATCTTATTCTAAATTATCATGTTGATTTTTTACATTTTTTGAGAATTTCATTTGTGATGTAGTTATACCATTTCTGCTCTGCACTCTGACCCCTCCGACTCCTCCAATGTCCCCTCTACTCCCTCTGAACTTTATGCATTATTCTTTTCTTAATCATTACTTTACAAACACTTACAAATACAATTTCCTAAATCTGTTTAATGTTTTCCATATGCGTATATGTTTAGGGCTGACTACATGGAATTGCATATCTTATCAGGTGGCTCTATCTTTGACATGACTCATTTTTTTCTCTCTTAGCAGCCATCAATTGCCTGTAGCTCTTCATCTAGGCATGGGACCTGAGGAGATTCCTCCTATCTATGTTGGACTATCAACTGGTGCTTTCATTGTCTGTATCCTGTTTAAATTGTGTTGTTAAGATTTCATGGTGAAATCTGCTGTTACATATAGAAGATACCATTTTGTATTATACATATTGGTCTTCTAGCTCTTAAAATCTCTTTCTCTTCTTCCAAGATGTTCCCTGATTCTTTGGAAAAGTATATATAATATAAGAATAATAACAGAAACATGTAGTAAGGGGAAATTTGATGTGGAAAGCAATTACCCTGGAACCTAGAATGGAAAGGATGGAAAGAAGTGTAGCCATGCATCTTAACATGCTTTTCTAACATGCTTATACTCATAATACACCCTTTAATATCCAAAAATATGCCGATTTGGACCATCTTGCTTGGTTACTCATATACATTTATTGACACCACTAAAGATCCACTGTATGTATATGTGATTTTTGTTCCTTTGGTATGGTTTGAGTTGTAAGTACCATGTAAAGTCCTTCAGCACTGATGAGAATGATCTTCAAGTGTAAATATTCTAGAAATAGGGATTATTTCTATCTGCCATCATTGCTACAGCACTGTATGGGGATAGGGATTAATGATTTGGAAATGTGTGTTATAGAAGGGGAAACTGCTGAGTGAGCAAAAGGGCTTGTGAAAGCAAAAGGTCATAAGTTCAGAACCCCACAGACATAGCTGTGCATGGTTGTAGATGTCTGTAACTTTAGGACCGTGTAGAGCAGACAGGAGGACCCCAGAAGATACTGGTCAGCCATCTGAAATGTCAAGCTTCAGGTTCACTGGATATCCTGTCCCCACAATTAAGACAGAAAACAAGAGTGGATATTACCTGATATCTTCCTCTGGCCTCTGCATACTTTATTGGTGTATTATGTAATATGCACACACATACAACACACATGCAAATATAAACATGAAAATTTTAAACCAATGATGAGGTAAACTAGTCTTAAAAGTACATCATAAAGGGAAGTTAAGTCAAGAGCTGAAAGTAGGCACCTGGAGGCCAGAACTAGAGCAGAGGCCCTGGAATAATGATGCTTATTGGTTTCTGCTTTAGTTTTTGCCCGGCCCTGCCATAGGTTCCTGCCTTGACTTCCTTCAATGATAGACTGTAATATTGAAAGTTAAGTGAAATAAACTTTTTTCTTCCTGAGTGACAGGTCTGTTACGCCCTCCCATCACACTTTCCCTCGCTCCCACCCCCACCCCCACCCCTGCCACCCCCTCACTTACACTCTTTACCTTTTTTTGAGAGGATTATGATTGTAGTCTACCTTTGGGCAGGAAATTCTTGCAGTACTCCCCAGCATCTATAGCAGCATCTGCCTCCATGTTCCTGTCCCACTTCAGTTTTTCCCTTACATGTTTCAATGCTAGATTGCCATCTGAACGTTCTAAGGTAAAACAAATCCTTTCATCCTATTGGTCATTGGGACTTTTTGATCATTATGTTTATCACAGTAAAAGGAAAGTAAATAAGACAAGAGGGAATGTAGGGGTTGAATGAAATCTGTGGGAGTACACGTGATGAATAGCAGGGAACTATGGTATCAGGGGCACCCATAGAAAGTCTTGTGGAGGAAGCTACTTCCTGTGAAAATGATTGCTATAAAAGAGCAGATCTGACTCCTGAATTATCTCTGATAGCCTGCCTCACCTTGCGATCCTTCCCATATGTCCTATCACCATGACACAGCTAGATAGAAGGTCTCAGTGGAATTCGAACAATTGAGGTGAGTTGATTTTGGGTTTTCCACACTTCCAAACCAAAGACCTTTCCTTTGTAGGTTATCCATTCTAAGCTATTTGTTCATAGCAATTAAAAACTGATTAATATACTACTCCAGGACCTCATAATGAATATGCAGTTTACTTCCCAAGTAGTTTAAAAATCATTCCACATATTGGAGGTGCAGAAAGGTGATCATAACTTAGTCCCATTCAAACACTAACCGAGGAAGGGCAGCTCTTCATTTTTGATATTCACTACTCTATTCTCACACAATAGAGCAAAGACAGAAAAAGAATTTTAATAGTTATTTAAATATGCGTTGCAAAAATGATTATAAGGATGCAATTAAGATCAGGATGCCTGGAAAGCCTTAACACAGTTCATCTCAGTCCATGGGGACTGTTAGGAGATTGGTTGTAAAATAGACTCCACAAAGGGAAGAATAATATATAGAAAGAAGTTCCTGACTCCTGAATAACCCCATAGTCTCATACATTTGCATAACTGGTCCCCAGGTTGTTAACTATTTGGGAAAGATAAGGAGGCATGGCCTTGTTGGAGGGAGTGTGTCTCTGGAGGAGGCTTTGAATTTTCAAAAGCCCACACAGCCCCCACTTTCTTCCTCTCTCACCTCCTCTCTGTTTCTGCCTATGGATGTATCTCTCAACTACATTCCTAATACTATACCTGCCTGTAAAACACCAGGCTCCCCTCCAAGAAAATAATAAACTAACCCTCTGAAACTATAAGCATGCCCCCATTTAAGTGCTTTCTGTTATAGTTGCCTTGGTTATGGTCTTTTCACATGGTTTCCATAGGTTCATAAGCAGTAGCACTATTTGAAATGATTAGAACATATGGCCTTCTTGAAGGATATGTGTCACTGGGGGTGGGCTTTCAAAATTCAAATGCTAAAGCCAGTCACAGGGTGTCTCTTTTCTTGTTGCCTGTCAGTCAGGATGTAGGTCTCACCTACTTCTCCAACACAATGTCTGCCTGCTTGCCACCATGCTTACACCATGACAACAATGAACTAAACATCTGAAATGTAAGCCAACCCCAAGTAATGTTTTCCCTTATAAGAGTTGTTGATAACATGTTGTCTTTTCATAACAATATAACAATGACTAAGATAGAAGTTGTTATCAGGGAGCAGGGTATTGCTATGATAGGTCTGACTCTGCTGCTTGTTGACAGATGTGGACATTGGAATTTGCCTTGGGAAAGCAGGTTACTGCTTTAGATAGGGCTTAAAGGGCTATGCTATTAGGAGCAAAGAAAACTATGGTGCCGAGGGCAATGTAGAGTATGATGACCTGGCTCAAGGGGATTCAGAGGAGAAGATGAGGGGTGGCCTAGAGATTGTTCTTCTGTTATTTTGGCAAAAAAAAAAATGTGGCTGATTTTGCCTTTGTATGAAAAGTTTTCCTGTGGAAAAATTGAAAAGATTGTATTAATGGAGTTGGCAGAGAAGATTTCAGAACAGCCTAGTATGGCTGTGTCACATGGTTATTAGTGACCAGTCCTTTGCAGATCTATAATGAAAAGGAATAAGCTGTGCAAGTAAAAATACAAACTGTACAGTTTGAAGAGAAAGGGGAACCAGGAAGTGTAATGGAGCTAAATTCTGTGCTCAAATAAATGGACAGGTTAAAGAAAAACCTGAAGGTAAGTGGAAGAAAGGGAGTGGTGACCTCAGACAAGACCCCACCCAACTGAACTTCTACTTGTGGAAAGGAATCAAAGAAAAGCTTAGGACTGGTGTGGTAGTGCAAGCCCTTAATCACAGTACTTGGAACGGTGACTAAGATACCTCAGTATAATAGAAATCAAATCACTGAACCTCTGATGATTCCATTAATGTTTAGACAGTTTGAAACAGAGTTTGATATTTTCTTTGCTTTTTTTCTTATGAATAAATAACTCTGCTTAGAGGATCACATACATGAGAGTTATGATTTTATAACATATGCAAACATCCATTTTTCAGGACTTGATTAAATCCATTTGTTATACATTTTTCTTTATTATGTTGTATGGTTTTTATGTTGACTGTATCCCAAGGACAAAAACATTATAAAGCTTCATTCTATCAAGTAATTTCATTTACAAACAGCTTAAAGGGAAACATGAAAATAGAAACCCAGAAGCAGACAAATTTTAAACCAAGACCATATAATTACCAATAAATATAATAAGAAAGATGGATTCTTTACTATAAATCAAGCAGCAGAAAAGTAAATGCTGTCCAGAAATTCCACTTCATTGTGCCATATATTTCTAGGGAGCTGAGAAATAGATTGTAAGTACAGAGGTAAGATACAAGAGCTCTGCATGTGGAGTTTTCATTACTGGGAAGTCACTGTTTTAACATATGAATACTTAAAACATTATAGAAAAAAATCTTTTTACCATTGAAAGTCAGTTTTAATTCCTCATGCACTGCCCTTCACTTATAAGGTACAGGCTACACTAAATCTATTTAAAATCTACAACTGTAACGTTGCATTATGGATGATAAACTAATTTATTGTCTTGTGCTCTTTTCTGCTTTATTAGATTTAAGAATATTTATATATTCAGACAATTTATTCATTAATTTTTCTCTAATTACATTTGTTTGTGTGTGTGTGTGTGTGTGCGTGTCTTTTTAACTTGACCAGATGCTTTCAATTGATGGAGTTGATGCTGCGTCCTGCCATTCTGATGCTGCTATTCTGCCTCTTTAAATTTCCCATTGTTTGTGACATTTCACAGAGATCATGAAGTTAACCCCTCATGCCTCATCATATCTAGGGATCTGAAGCAGACTTCATTTCTCACCTCCCTGTCTGTTTATTTTATACCCATAAATCTGCAGATATATTTTGATAACATTTTAAAGAACACATTTTTTTTATTTCCAGTTTTCTAAAACTAGAAAAAGGATGGCACAGTTGGGAAAACTGCAGTTTACAGGCTTTGATAAGATAGCAGATAAACCAGACTACTAAATTTGCATCAGCAGATCTCAAGGGAATAGATAAGAGTGTGGGATTCAGAAGGAGAAAATTCCTTTGAGCTAAATGTACAAAGCAGAGGCAGAGGTGTCTGTTCAGTAGCCTATATGAATCTGCTTCCTGAGAGCTATTTTCTGCTAGGTATTCAATTGGAGATGCTGCAGATTCTGTGCTTAAATAGACTTTACCTCCAGTGAGGAAAATGTAGGAGTTTAGCAGCAGTCAATACTCACAAGAGCAGCAGAAAGATAGCAGACTTAATTAATTATCAGAATTAATCATTTCTGCCATCTTGTGCTTTATGTTAAGTCATATGCTTAATCTTCTTAATGATTATGTCAAGCATTGGATAGAGACAGTTTAAAATGAAAAAAGTCAAAGAAAGATTAAATAGCTCACTAAGTACAAAGCAAAGAATGATAAGAGAAGCTGGACCTTTGAACTGTCTTGTGCTGCTTTTCAAAGATACTCAAGTGGAGAGGAAAACAGGCCCTTCCTAACAAAGAAAAATCAAAGTTTTACTTCTGGAAATAATACATAAAAATGAAATGCATTCTCATAGTAGGAGCTTTGTAACACTGGGATTCAAATCCTGAGTGACAACATACCTTAGTTACTAACTGGTTTTATGCAGCGTGGGGCTAATTAATTAACCATTTCATACCTGAGGTTTCCCATCTACAAAAATGGATTAAAGTAGCACTTCCTTTTCTAGCTGTTTCTGAACATTCACTTGGTTGATAAAGTAAAATGCTTACTTCTATCCACTGTAGGGATGCTCAGTTAGTTGATATACGTAAAGTGGCTTTATTAGAAGTCATTGTAAATTAACAATTATGGTTATTTTTCTGTTTTCTGGACTGGTTGACACAGAACTGAAGTGGATCACATCTTTGAAGATTGTTTTAGTGGTCGTTTCACACAAATCTCAGTTAACACGTGTCTGCATCCCACACACCAACATAGATTACTTGTCTACTCATGTATTTTTCATGGTTTCTATATGTTTTTTGAGCCATCTTTCTCATCATTCTATCATATCGCCTCTCAGTGTTACTTCCTCTCTCTTCTTCATATGAAATACTTAAAGTTGACTTATAATTTGCGTTACATTTTTGCAATATATACCCCTGTTCTATTCTACAGGTCTTGCTATTCACTCAGCATGTCATGGTGCTATGCTCCAGATTTTCATTTTTTGAGACATCAGATTAATTTCTAGCACAGTGTATGCACAGAGAAGGGAGTCTTTGTGTTGCCTGGGAGACCGATCCTTTTTTACTATCTTTCTGTAATTTCCCATCCACTATTTGGAGTAAGTGGGAGACAGAGAAAGAGCAAGATTCTATTTTACTTTTTGCTCCTTTATTTTCTGTGCTATTTTGAAATGTGGCCTTTTGTACAGGATCCTTATTATATTGTATGTCCTGGGTCTTATGACATGCAATCATATATACTTCGTTTTCACTCAGTTTAGGAAACACTTCCTTTGATCTCTTTCCATCTCCACATATATCTTTCTCATTGTCCTTTTGGATGAATTACAAATGAACAGGAACGTTTTCTGGACTGTAATCCAGCACCATGGTGGAGTGTGTTTTTCTGACCACTACATTGTTATAAACAAAACTCACACCGTAATTTTCCCTTAAATGACATCACAGGATTTTTGGTCCAAAGTATGAATATCTTTGGGTGAGGGAGTTAACCAGAAATGAAAATAGATGGAGGAAAATGATATACTATACTGGGTAAGGTCTGTATTCAGCGTATTTTGAGCCAACATCTGTTCTGTAGATACAATCATATGTCTCTATGTATTTTTAATAGCTGGGTGCTCAGGCACAAAATATTTAAAAAGAATTTACTTATAGTCAAACCATTTGAAAGTCTATCAAGTATGCAATGTTTATTTCAGATGTGATAGAATATGATATAGACAGTTGAGCTGAAGAGTTAATCAGTCAGTAAAATAATTGATTTGTAAATATGAAGACCTGGGCTGGAGAGATGGCTCAGTGGTTAAGAGCACTGACTGCTCTTCCAGAGGTTCTGAGTTCAATTCCCAGCAACCACATGGTAGTTCACAACCATCTGTAATGGGACCTGATGCCCTCTTCTGATGTGTCTGAAGACAATGACAGTGTCCTTACATACATAAAATAAAAATAAATAAATCGTAGATATGAAGACCTGAGTTTGGGCCTCAAAGCCGTGTAATCTAGTTGTGGCAGTACAAATCTGTAATCCCAGAGTTAAGGACTGAAAGACAGGAGAACTCATAATGAGTTAGTCTAGCTAAATTGATGTTCAAATTCAGTAAGAGTTCCAGATTCAGGAAAAGATTCTGTCTTAAAATGTAAAGTGAAATGTGATTGAGGAAAACAACTTCCACACATTGGAAATTGAGGAAAAATGCTTTCACACACTAATGGGCACACATGCATGTACAGCTGCACACACATGAACTTGTGCACATACATATGACACACAGAGAAAGCACATTCAACATTCAGTCTAGGTCATTCATACATACAATCTCATATATATTTCTCGCTGGAGTCAATAAAGATAACTTCTTTATGACTAAAGTCACTCAGAAGAATAGTTGAATGTATGATTCTATGAATCTCAATCCAAATCACAGTGTTATGCCAGGAAAAACATGAGAGTTGGGAAAGGCATATCTGGACTCCCAGGGTATAGGACATGGTCCTCAAGTCAGAGATATCAGAATCTCGTTTTAAACAGTGCAACAAAAACTGTGTGAACATTTTTGTGATTGCTCCATTTTTAGGAGGACGGATCTGAGGTGAGATTCAGCTTCTGTGGAAGATCCCATATAAACTCAGGCTGCTACATCCCAACATACACTTTAGTAACTAAGGTTCTACATAATCCAGGGTAAGGATGCTGGCTATCACGTTTCAGGAGACTTCCCAAAATGATGATATTTCAAAGCAATACAAATGCCATTATGTCATATTTTGTCTCTATAAACTACTTTGAAAGTACTTAATATTTATTGAAAATATTATAAAATAAAATTGAAAAACAAAGCCTGCTTATGACAGGCTTTGAATTAAACAATGGATAGAGTTTCTTGAGGGAGGAAAGCCACTGTGGAAACTACTCAAGGGTTTTCATTACTCTGTTGAAGAGGAAGGTATTAATTCACTGAAAACCGGCATATATCATCTTAAAGTCCTGTTTTAACTTAGGCATTACAAGATGCCTAAAGTCTTTACATGATTTTAAACAGTAAAATAAGATGTTTTGCCATTCAAGCTAAGCTTCCCCACCCATAGCAGCGTGATTAGCTAGCAGTCACAACTGGTGAATCCTGAGAGGGAAATCGAGGCAAGAAAGACCTGGAGTGAAGAGACCTCAGGTGTCAGAGAGCATTGGGAGAACAGGCTCTCTTTTGTCAGCTTCACTGAGACAGCTCATTTATACCTTTAGGTGTGAGTAGGGTCTCTCGAGATTAATGCACATCATTTTGAGTGTGGTGTGGGGTGATGCCTCTTTAGGGTAAGGAAGAATTCCAGGTACTACTGGGCATGACTTTGGTTTTTTTTTTGTTTTTTTTTTTCATATTTTATTTACATTTCAAGTGTTTCCCATTTTCCAGATCTCCCCTTTGAAACCTCCCCATTCCCTCTGCCCTCCCCCTGCCTCTATGGGGATATTCTCCAACCCACCTCCCCACCCCACCCCCCACCCACTCTCATCTTCCCTCCTTGACATTCTCCTATACTGGGGGATATAACACCCTCAGGCCCAAGGGCCTCTCCTCCCCCTGACAGGTAAAAAGACCCCCCTCTGCAGTCTTTGTGGCCAGCACTATGGGTCCCTCCATGTGTATTCTTTAGTTGGTGGATCAGTCTCCAGAAATATGGGGGGTCAGGCCAGTTGCCAGTGTTGCTACCTCCCTGGGGCTGCACACTCCCTCAGCTCCTTCAGTCCTTTCTCCAAGCCCTCCATCTGGGACCTCATACTCAGTACTACTGTTCCTGCGAAATGACTCTTGGGTATTTCAAGCTTTTAGGCTAATAACCACTTAACAGTGAGTACATACCATGTTCATTCTTTTGTGACTGCGTTACCTGGCTAAGAATGATGTTTTCAAGATCCATCCATTTGTCTACGAATTTCATGAAGTCATTGTTTTTAATAGCTGAGTAGTACTCCATTGTGTAAATGTACCACATTTTCTGTATCCATTCTTCTGTGGAGGGACATCTGGGTTGTTTCCAGCTTCTGGCTATTATAAATATGGCTGCTATGAACATAGTGGAACATGTGTCTTTATTACATGTTGGAGCATCTTCTGGGTATATGCCCAGGAGTAGAATAGCAGGGTCCTCAGGTAGAATTATGTCCAATTTTCTGAGAGTCCACCAAACTGATTTACAGAGAGGTTGTATCAATTTGCATTCCCACCAGCAATGGAGGAGTGTTCCTCTTTCTCCACATCCTCTCCAACATCTGCTGTCACCTGAGTTTTTGATCTTAGCCATTCTTACTGGTGTGAGGTGGAATCTCAGGGTTGTTTTGATTTGCATTTCCCTGATGACTAAGGATGTTGAACATTTCTTTAGGTGCTTCTTGGCCATTCGAGTTTCCTCAGTTGAGAATTCTCTGTTTAGCTCACTTCCCCATTTTTTAATAAGGTTATTTGTATCTCTGGAGTATAGCTTCTTGAGTTCTTTGTATACATTGGATATTAGCCCTCTATCAGATGTAGGATTGGTAAAGATATTTTCCCAATTTGTAGGTTGCCATTTTGTCCTATTTACAGTGTCCTTACGGAAGCTTTGTAATTTTATGAGGACCCATTTGTAGATTCTTGAACTTAGAGCATAAGCCATTGGTGTTCGTTCAGGAATTTTTCCCCTATGCCCATGTATTGGAGACTTTTTCCACTTTCTCTTCTATTAGATTTTGGTTTTATGTGGAAGTCCTTGATCCACTTGGACTTGAGCTTTGTACAGGGTGATAGAATGGATCAATTCGCAATCTTCTACATGTAGTCTGCCAGATGAACCAGCACAATTTGTTGAAGATGCTGTCTTTTTTCCACTGTATGGTTTTAGCTCCTTTGTCGAACATCAAGTGACCATATGTGTGTGGATTCATTTCTGGGTCTTCAATTCTATTCCATTGATCAACCTGCCTGTCACTGTACCAATACCATGCAGTTTTTATCACTACTGCTCTGTAGTACAGCTTGAGGTCAGGGAGGCTGATTCCGCCAGAAGACCTTTTATTGTTGAAGATAGTTTTTGCTATCCTGGGTTTTTTGTTATTCCATATGAATTTGAGAATTGCTCTTTCTAGGTCTACAAAGAATTGAGTTGGGATTTTGATGGGGATAGCATTGAATCTGTATATTGCTTTCGGCAGGATGGCCATTTTAACTATGTTAATCCTGCTGATCCATGAGAATGGGAAATCTTTCCATCTTCTGAGGTCTTCTTCGATTTCTCTCTTCAGAGACTTGAAGTTCTTCTCATACAGATCTTTCACTTGTTTGGTTAGAGTCACACCAAGATATTTTATATTGTTTGTGACAATTGTGAAGGGTGTCATTTCCCTAATTTCTTTCTCAGTCTGTTTATCCTTCGAGTATAGGAAGGCTACTGATTTGCTTGAGTTAATTTTTTATCTGGCCACTTTGCTGAAGTTGTTTATCAGCTGTAGCAGATCTCTGGTGGAGTTTTTCAGGTCACTTAAGTATACCATCCTATCATCTGCAAATAGTGATATTTTGATTTCTTCCTTTCCAATTTGTATCCCTTTGATTTCCTTTTGTTGCCTGATTGCTCTAGCTAGAACTTCAAGTACTATGTTGAATAGATAGAGAGAGAGAGGGCAGCCTTGTCTTGTCCCTGATTTTAGTGGGATTGCTTCAAGTTTCTCTATATTTAGTTTGATGTTGGCCACTGGTTTGCTGTATATTGCTTTTACTAAGTTTAGGTATGCTCCTTGAATTCCTGATCTTTCCAAGACTTTTATCATGAAGGGATGTTGACTTTTGTCAAATGCTTTTTCAGCATCTAACGAGATGACCATGTGGTTTTTTTCTTTGATTTGTTTATGTAGTGGATTACATTAATGGATTTCCGGATATTGAACCATCCCTGCATCCCTAAGATGAAGCCTACTTGATCATGGTGAATGATTGTCTTGATGTGTTCATGGATTCGGTTTGCAAGAATTTTATTGAGTATTTTTGCATCGATATTCATAAGGGAAATTGATCTGAAGTTTTCTTTTATTGTTGGGTGTTTGTGGGGCTTTGTTATCAGTGTAACTGTGGCCTCATAGGATGAATTGGGTAGTGTTCCTTCTGTTTCTATTTTATGGAATAGATTGAAGAGTATTGGTATTAGGTCTTCTTTGAAGGTCTGATAGAATTCTGCACTGAACCCATCTGGTCCTGGGCATTTTTTGGTTGGGAGAATTTTAATGACTGCTTCTATTTCTTTAGGAGTTATGGGACTGTTTAGATGGTTTATCTGATCCTGATTTAACTTGGTAATTGGTATCTGTCTAGAAACTTGTCCTTTTCCTCCAGATTTTCCAATTTTGTTGCATAAAGGCTTTTGTAGTAGGATCTGATGATTTTTTTAATTTCCTCAGAGTCTGTTGTTATGTCTCCATTTTCATTTCTAATTTTGTTAATTTGGATACTGTCTCTGTGCCCTCTGGTTAGTCTGGCTAAGGATTTATCTATCTTGTTGATTTTCTCAAAGAACCAGCTCTTGGTTTTGTTGATTCTTTGTATAGTTCTTTTAGTTTCCACTTGGTTGTTTTCAGCCCTTAATTTGATTATTTCTTGCCTTCTACTCCTCTTGGGTGTATTAGCTTCTTTTTGTTCTAGAACTTTCAGATGTGCTGTTAAGCTGTAGTGTATGCTCTCTCCAATTTCTTTTTGGAGGCATTCAGAGCTATGAGTTTTCCTCTTAACACTGCTTTCATTGTGTCCCATAGGTTTGGGTAAGTTGTACTTTCATTTTCATTGAATTCTAGGAAGTCTTTAATTTCCTTCTTTATTGCTTCCTTGACCAACTTATCATCAAGCAGTGTATTGTTCAGCTTCCATGTGTATGTGGGCTTTCTGCTGTTGTTGTTGCCATTGAAGACCAACCTTAATCTGCGGTGATCTGATAGGAGGCATGGGATTATTTCAATCTTCTTATATCTGTTGAGGTTTGTTTTGTGACCAATTATATGATCAATTTTGGAGAAGGTACCATGAGGTACTGAGAAGAAGGTATATTCTTTTGATTTAGAATGAAATGTTCTATAGATATCTGTTAAATCCATTTGGTTCATAGCATCTGTTAGTTTCACTGTGTCTCTGTTTAGTTTATGTTTCCAAGATCTGTCCATTGTTGATAGTGGGGTGTTGAAGTCTCCCACTATTATTGTGTGAGGTGCAGTGTGTGCTTTGAGCTTTAGTAGAGGTTTTTTTTTATGAAAGTGGGAGCTCTTGCATTCGGGGCATAGATGTTCAGAATTGAGAGTTCTTCTTGGTAGATTTTTCCTTTGATGAGTAAGAAGTGTCATTCCTCATCCTTTTTGATGAATTTTGGTTGAAAGTCAATTTTATCTGATATTAGAATGGCTACTCCAGCCTGTTTCTTGGGGCCATTTGCTTGGAAAATTGTTTTCCAGCCCTTTACTCTGAGGTAGTGTTTGTCTTTAATACAGAGGTGTGTTTCCTGGATGCAGCAAAGTGCTGGGTCCTGTTTATGGATCCAGTCTGTCAGTCTATGTCTTTTTATTGGGGAGTTGAGACCATTGATGTTAAGAGATATTAAAGAATAGTGATTGTTATTTCCTGTTATTATTGATGTTGTTAATATGGTTTGTGTGGCTATCTTCTTTTGAGTTTGTTGAAAGATTACTTTCTTTCTTTTTCTTGAGTGTAGTTTCCCTCTTTGCATTGGCATTTCTCATGTATTATTCTTTGTAAGGCTGGGTTTGTGGAAACATCCTGTGCAAATTTGGATTTGTCCTAGAATATTTTGGTTTCACCCTCTATGATTATTGAGAGTTTTGCTGGGTATAGCAACCTGGGCTGGCATTTGTGTTCATTTAGAGTCTGTATGATCTCTGCCCAGGATCTTCTAGTTTTCATAGTCTCTGGTGAGAAGTCTGTTGTAATTCTGATAGGTCTGCCTTTATATGTTACTTGCCCCTTTTCTCTTACTGCCTTTAATATTCTTTCCTTGTTTTGTGTATTTGGTGTTTTGACTATAATGTGACGGGAGGAATTTCTTTTCTGGTCCAGTCTATTTGGAGTTCTGTAGGCTTCTTGTATATTTATGTTCATCTCTTTCTTTAGGTTAGGGAAGTTTTCTTCTATAATTTTTTTGAAGATATTTACTGGTCCTTTAAGTTGGGAGTCTTCACTCTCTTCTATACCTATTATCCTCAGGTTCTGTCTTCTCATTGCATCCCGGATATCTTGGATGTTTTGGTTTAGGAGCTTTTTGCATTTTGTGTTTTCTTTGACTGTTGTGTCCATGTTTTTTATGGTATCTTCCACACCTGAGATTCTCTCTTCCATCTCTTGTATTCTGTTGGTGATGCTTGCATCTATGACTCCTGATTTCTTTCCTATGATCTCTAATTCCAGGGTTGTCTCCCTTTGTGATTTCTTTATTTTTTCTATATCTGTTTTTAATTCCTGAATGGTTTTGTTCATTTGATTGATTGTGTTTTCCTGTAATTCTTCAAGGGTTTTTGTGTGTCTTCTTTAAGGGCTTCCAGTTGTTTACCTGTGTTCTCTTGTATTTCTTTAAGGGAGTTATTTCTTTCCTTCTTAAAGTCTTCTATCATCCTCTTGATAAGTGATTTTAAGTCTGAGTCTTCCTTTTCTGGTGTGTTGGGGTATCCAGGGCTGGCTCTGGTGGGAGAGCTGGGTTCAGCTGAAGCCAAGTAGTCTTGGTTTCTGTTCCTTGTGTTCTTGCCCTTGCCTTTCGCCATCTGGTTATCTCTGGAGTTAGCTGGTCTTTCTCTCTCTGACTGTGGCTTGTCTTTCCTTCAAGCTCAGATGTCAATATTCCTGGGAGACCAGTTCTCTCTTCCAGCTGTTCTTCAGACCCTGTGTCTGGAGTCCTCCTGTTGCTGGCTCCTCAGCACAAGTGGGCAGATAGCTTTCTCCCTGAGCTACTTGTATATGGAGAGGCCTGTTGGCCCAGGTGGGGGTTCTGGCCATAGGTGAAAGCAGGCAGGCTTTTACCTCCGGGCTTTTCCTCAGTCCCTGAGTCTGGAGCCCGCCTTCTGCTGCCTCTTCAGCACAAGTGGGTGTGTAGCTTTTTCTCTGAGCTACTTGTATATGGAGAGTCCTGTTGGCCCAGGCGGGGTTTCTGGCTGCAGTTGGAAGGGAGAGAAAGTTTAACCTGGTTACTGGGCTCCATAATCTCCTAGGGTGAGACACATTTTGGGCACAGGGCTACTTACTTGGCCTGGGCAAGCAGGCTTGGGGCAGTTAGGAGAATGATCTTATTTCTGCTGATCTCAGGACAAGATTTCCAGGGTTTTGACACACCTTAACTGCACCATTGCTCTGAATCTTCACCAGCTCCTCGTCCCACGTCTCCCAGACCCCACAATGTATAGCAATTGTGGTGAATGTTCCAAGATCTCTATTTTAGTGCACGAGGAATGTAACATTTCCATTCCCCACTTTAAACAAAATGGATACACTTAAAAAATATATTTTTTTTAAAAAAAATAAGGGGATATGTGTGTCTGGGTAGGTGCACAGGTCTGTGAAAACCACAATAATCAGATATCCTAGGAATTGTAATTACAAGTGGCTTTGAGCTGCTTTACATAGGACCTTTACAAAAGGCATATGTGTTCTTAACCCCAGAATCTCTGGCTTAATCTGGATGGTTTAATGCCTAGCAGGTGCAGCACTTAGAAAGCGAGACATGTTTAGGCTAATAAATTACTTGTAACACACATGTGCTCTAAAATTAAGAGCTTTAGGGTTGGGCGAGTAAGTGGAATTTACACATCTTCTTTATTTTACAAAAGAGACATTGAAAGAGTCCCATAAGCTGTATGATGTCTCTGAATTCTCACCCAATCCTCGGTGTCTAAACTAGGACTAAAAGAAGCCCTGTCTCTTGATGGCTCTAATTATTTTTATAATAACTATTTACATTATCAATGTTCTCACCTATGTTCATCTTTTCAAAATTCATATAGTAATGATGGTTGTTCACATAACACATGGATTCATATCAGAATTATTTTCTCAACTCATGTTGCTTTTATTTTAACATGTAGTAAAATAAATATTAAAATAATATTAACTGTGCAAAGAACCAACTATGGTAGAAAGTTGATTTTAAAAATTTGGGAAATTCACTAAAATGAATTTTTCTTGAAAATCCAAAATGCAAAGAGTTCAAGTAAGAAGATAAAGTTAGAAAGGCAAACTATATATTTGAAATATAGATTTTTCTTTTTAGAAATACAGTCAAAGACATATTCAGGATATGATGAATCTGGATCTTCAAATGCTCCTTTAATATATAATAATTTAAATATATAAATATATGTAATATATGTATATAGTTATAATTATTTAATTATATAAATATATACAAGACAAATATATAATTGTATAAAAATTATATATAATTATTGAAGATAATTATATGTAATTATTTAAAGTAATTAAATATATAATTATATTATATATATACATTATGATATATATAGCCTTTCTTCAATGTCTCAAATTATTTCTGTGGAGACAGACACACTTGCTGTGGCTTGTGGAATGTTTCCCATCCTTGATTGTACCATATTGTGGCCAGAAACAGTCATGCCAGGTATATTTTATTAAATCAAATTTAGGCAATAGTTGGCTTTCTTGACATTCTAGTTTCAAAATTCAGGCAGTTCAGGTACCTGGGGCAAGGCCACAATCAATGAAAATAACTAAAGAGCTGAAGCTCTATTGTCAAAATAAAAGGAGCCCTGAAATCAAAGCAAATGTTAAGCAATATTTCCAATACACCTAGTGTGTATGTGTGTGTGTGTGTGTGTGTGTGTGTGTGTGTAGGCAAGGGAAGTACCCCATCCAGGATTCTATTTCTTAAGGAGATTCTAGAGTAAAAAAAAATTGCTTTGAATTTTAGCTGAGACTGCTTTTAAGGAAGAATTCTTTTTTTGAGTCTGCTTTTTTTCCAAGATTTAAAGTCTGTCCACAAACATAGGTCGGAGAAGTTTCCACATAAAACATGCATCATGCTAAAATTCAGTCTTCCCTAAGATAAAGTGTAGTTACCAGTGCAATGTCTTGTACACACTCATGAAGGTGTCCTGCGCAGAGTGTGACTGCTGGCCCTCCCAAACAGAAAACTTCCATGACACTCTGAACATTTCCATACAGCAATTTTTAACTTCAAGATCACTGTTCCATTTCTCTTGCAATGGGAAGTCACATTGGCTTTCAGCACAGTTTTGGCTGTGAGTATATTTCACACAGGACCACTAGCTAATAGCATATTCTTCTATTACTTAAAGCTAGGATGTGAAATCTCCTGATCAGAAAAAAATGAGAAAAATTATTTTCATACAGTTACTGTTCCTTGAAAATATACTGGGTCACTTAAGATCGGAAGATCTATAACCAAATTAATTTATTTTCTCCTTGCATAAATAATAGCCATTCTGTAGCCCATATACTGAGGGTTTTTTTTTTGACTTTGATATTTAGTTAACAGGTACATTTTGTAAAGTTATGACTTGCATAGATAAGTGATTCATATCAAGAATTTGGTCAAAATATATTGAAACTTTTTTGGGAAGGACTTACCAATCTAAAAGCCATGTAAGACAAATTTTGTCTACAAGAGGTCAAAACAATATAAATAAGAGTTTGGAAGAAGTTGAGAACAATCTTCTTGAATGATTGAGGAGTTCGAAGCTTTCATCATATTAGGGATTTTATATCTCTAGGGAATATCATTGATATTTTAAGTTTTTCTTAATATATGCATGGTAGGAATAGCAAGATATCATAGCTGAAGAAATGGCTAATTGGGTAACAATACTGACTGAATAAGTTTGATGAACTGAATTCATTTTCAGTATCTACTTTAAAGAGCATGATGCTTTTGTAATCACAACTTGCCTATGGTGAGATGGAATGTAAATATTGGACCAGTTGGGAAATACTGACCAAAAGAAAACAAGAGAAATTTTACCTCATGCAGAAGAAAGAATGAATAAACTACTGACACTTGTCTTCTAATCTTAAGACAGGCACGATGGCATGTGCATACCTGTACTTACATATCAGAAATACATTTTACAGAAATACATACATATCATAAACACATGTATATACCCACATACACCCTAATAATAAAATAGAAATAATATATGGACATTGGGATTGTGATTTGAGTCACTGGCTTGAGTTTTATAAAAGACAGGTAGATTAAAAATTTTATTCATAATATTACTCTATAGTCAAATATTATAATATAGCTTAAATATTATATTTAAGTTTATATCTAACTGTATACATATACATATATACATATATATAAAACACAGTTATAATCCATCCAAAGCAAGTACAGATAGGCTTTTCTGTTGTTTATAAATTAATTTTTCTTATTGACGATATTTAGGTCATACCACAAAAACTTCACTTTATTAGCCTCATTCATACAATGTGGGAATGGGAAGGCAAGAGCAATTTAAGAGAAACATTCAAAAGCAGGCAATAAAACTAACTGAAAGTGACAGCATTATGCATGAGCCAGTGGCTTATAACAGCCATTTCCTGCAGACAGTGTTGCTTGTGCAACCTTGAAATCAAGGCATTCGCAGCCCATGCTTTCTATAGAGGCTTTGAAGAACATACTCTACTGTTGCTCATTTTGCTGTCCATGATTTGTGCAACTTCCTGCACTTCTTCAGCTGGCAGATGCATGCCTGTATCATGGGCTTAATGGTCACATATTATTCTCTCTGCATGTCTAGATATTCTAATGTTCCTCTTAGTATGGCATTAGTCACTAGACTAGGTCTATTTTAACCATGTATGTCTTCAGTTTAATCTAATGACAACTTCAACAATCTGAATAAGATGACATTATGGTTCCATATATATTTGTGGATGGAGACATTTTCAACCTAATATAAACTAAAAACTAAGGTAATTTTTGCATTGTAGCAATCCCAAAATGTAACCCTCAGAAATTGTTTTATGAAACTTTATATAAAAAATAAGATTGTAACATAATCAATCCATAGGCAAAGGATAACTGAACATTTGAACTGTATGCCATTTACTGAGTAGAGAAAATATATTGAAAATATTAAAAAGGTCACACATACCCATTTTCAGTGAGATTAGGTACATTTATTTTTTTTTAGGCTAGAAGAGGCAGCCCAGGAAGGGAAAAGAAACAGCCCCTGCTTCTGCTGTTAGGAGTCCAACATGAAGACCAAGCTATTATATGTGTATGTAGGGCCTAAGTCAGTCCTATGCATGCTCCCTGGTTGGTGGTTCAGTCACTGTGTGCTCTTACCGGGCCAGGTTGGTTGATTCTGTAGGGTTTCTTGTGGTGCCCTTGAGCCCTCTAACGCCAAAAATCTTTCTTCCCTATCTTCTGCAGGATTCTGTAAGCTCTGCCAAATGTTTGGCTATGAGTCTCTGCATCAGTTTTCATCTGTCACTTGGGGAAAACAAGAAAGCAGTGTAAATATCCTAGTTAAAATGCCAGCATTTTTGTGATATATCATTGGTCATTCTATACATGATGATAGCTATGAAAGGTACAGTCCTAAAATAATTCTGAGTCTCCATCTTGTGTATTTATTTATCACATTCACCTAAGTATCCACTAACTACTTTGCAAAAACACTGATTACCTTCAACAAATATTATATATGCATAGATAGATAGATAGATAGATAGAATCATCAACTTGTAGAGAGATGCTCTATGTATAAGGAATCAAAGAGGAGAAGGTTATATCAAGACAACAGTGGCTTTGAGTGATCCATCTTCTGGTCAAGGATGCATAAATCTCAAAAATCCCAAAAAAGACACAAAGGCATGTTCTCTAGAAACTTTGGAGGGCTCATAACTCTTTAGCACCTTGTTTCTAGATTTATAGACTCTAGAACAGTAGGAAACAAACATCTATTATTTTATGTCATTCAGTTTTCTGCAGCTTGGCATACTTACCTACACTCCTAGATATCCACATAGTGGAAATAAAAGTTTATCTGACAAAAAAACCCTTCTATATAACTGCATAACTGTTCTATTTATGATAGCCACAAAATGGAATAAGCAATTTTACTAGTAAGTGTATGAATAAAAAACTTTGGTCATGAATATACTGGAAGCCCACTAAGAAATTCTAAATAAGTGAACCATGAAGATAAGAAATAGCACTAAATCTTAACAATATTCTGTTGAGTGAAAATAAACAGAAAAACAAAAGTAAAGCATTTACATAAAGCATTTATATGAAACACTATACAACTCAAAAAATAATCTATGAAAACATGAATCAGATCAGCATGTTCCTGGGAGAGGATGAGGAGAGATAAGAGAAAGTAAGAAAGGATGGGAAGAAACTGTTCTGGGTGATGGGGAAGGTCATTATCTTAATTTGTGATTATGATTTATGGCTGTACACATGTGTCAGCGCTCATTAAATCATACACATCACAATGTGCTGTTGATTGTATGTCAACTATACTTCAATAAAGCTGAAGAAATTAATTCACTGGGATAAGTGCCATGAGAAAGGAGCTCTGAAATAGTTTGTGGATGCAGTGAGATGGAATTTATCCAAACTCATGCTGAGAGGCATAAAAAGGACACATAGGGAGACATCGCACATTAAACCTAAGGAGGATAAACTTGTCTACAAAAGTGAAATTTATCAGTTGGGAGAATATCTTAGCATGAGGAAGTAAGATGTGTGAATTCAAAGAGGCAGAGTACTTGGAATAACTTTCACAAGCCAAAGTCTTTCTGGAAGGAAAGGAAGCAGGTAGAGAGGCAAGTTAAGAGTTTGAGAAGCAGGAAGCATGGAGAAGACTTACAGTTTAATTTAATGAGGCAATTTTCTCTTGAGAGTTTGTAGGAATTTTTTTGAGTGTTCTGCCATATGAAAATGCCTGTGCTACTGGATTTTTAAAAATACTTATTCACTTTACATCTATCTGCTCACTGCCCCCTTCCTGTCAGCCCCTCCTCCTCCTCCCTCCTCTTCTCTGAGCAGGTGGAGACTCCCTTGGGTATCCCCCAACCCTGGCACTTCAAGGCTCTTATGCTACTGTTTGAAAACAACTGTAAGTGAAGAACTATGAATATACGTGGTTTAATAGTAGTCATATGCAATATAGAAATTTATGAGGGAAATTTAAATATTCTGACATCAATTATAAACCAGCTTTGTATATACTCAACACAGTAATCTCAAATTCCTGCATTTATTACTGTGTACTCTGTAGCAGACTGTAGCCATCTTTTCACAAGTAAAATATCAGCTGCTATCCTACCATAAACAATTTTTTCATTTAAAGTTTTCTGTAGTGTTGTTTAAAAGACTTTTTTTTCTTTGTATTTAAAGATGTTTCTGGCATAATTAAAATTTTTATACCTTTGAAACTCTGCCATAAGAAAATTCTAGAATAGTGAGAATATAATTATTCCTATAAGTCCATTATGGTCACATTATTCCTTATTAATTCTATTGCTTATCCTATTACATTATGCTTAATGCTAATATGTATTACATATAATTCTTCATTATCAAATAGGTATTCAAGCTGGTTTCTTCCACTTAAGCAATATTCCGCAGGCATTGCTCTGGCATGGAAATTTCTAGTTTATAACAAAACATGTAAAATATGCATTTCCTCTTTTACATAAGAATTACAAGATCCAGAATTCCAAATGTTTAATTGTAAGCTTCTCCTAACAGTTGGCACAAAAGGCTTCATGGGCTAATACATCTGAATGTTTGGTTCCCAGTGGGTGGAGCTTACTAGGCAGTGTGGCCTTGTTAGAGGAGGTGTGTCACTGGATTTTGGCTTTGAGGTTTCAAAAGCCCATGCCAGGCCCCTTCTACCCCCCTTCCACCCTGTGTTGTGGATAAGATGTAATTTCTCAGCTACTTCTCCAGCAACACACCCATTTGCTTCCCTGCCATGGTGATCACAGACTAATCCTTCCAAATTGAGCACCCCGCCCCCCAGGAAATTTTTCTTTCATCAGTTGCCTTTTTCCTGGTGTCTCTTCACAGCAACAGAACCTTAACTGAGACAGCAATCAGCTTCATATGAGTAAGTCCAAAATAGTTTCTGTTCTAAAAAATCTCAGAACAATGCCACATTCACCCCCTCTAGAATATTGCATTTAAAATAATGAGTTTTCATGAACCTAGTGAGATTATTACTGACAGTGTTTCTCCTCACTCTTAACCTTTTCCAGACTACTCTTTCCAGGACTCAAGTGGAAAGTTCTTTTAGTTTATATTCTTGTAAGATGCTGAGCTTACATAAACTTGTGCTCCCTGCAAAATGTCAGAGAGATAATTTGATGCATAAGCCTTTCTTGGGCAGTACATCAGGATAAATAATTTAAAAAACATATTGAGATGATACTAAAATCCCACAGTTACAACTGTATAATAAATCACAAAATAAGTCTTATTTCTGACATTAGCCAACGAAGTTACATTAAGCTGGGAAGAGAATTGCTATTAAGCTTTTAGCCATATATGTAAATAATGGGTAAGTGAATGCACATCTGGGAATATGTCATTTTGAAGTAGGTAAGAGAAGAGCAACATAATTTAGTCCTGTAGTCCAACACTTTGAAGACTAAGGAAAGAACTCTGAATACAAGACCAGCTTCAAATATACAGCAAGACTTTTGTATGAAAAATATCATAAAAACAAACAGACAAAACAAGCAAGGAAACAAACAAAAAGAAATGAAACAGCGAACTGAAACAAGCCCTTACAACATAGAAAGCCACTTAATATCCTTGAAAATCAAACTTCCATTGCTAGGAGTAAGGCCTGTAGGACATCTGTGCTGAACTGGAATGAAGGAGTGGACACAGTAGTAACAATTTTGCTTTATGAAATAGTTTTAATTCAAGGTCATTCATAAAATCTCCAAAATGAGAGTAACAGTTTCCAAGAGTAACAGTGATCTCAGTTCCTTTGACCACATTAGAAATTTCTCTAAGGTAAAACCTGTGACTGTGCAATGATGGTATTAAAGGAGAAATTTCTGGTTCTTTGCAGACTTAGGTTATAATGATGCTTTGCTGGAGGAGACAGGTGAAAGAATGTTTTGCTAAAGCAGACACATGTGAAAGGGTTCATGCTGTTTGGAAAGAATATTGATCAGACAGTGGGAGCTTGAACATTGGTTCACTTTTCTCCACCTCACTAGTCTTTACTGACAACACACATGTATTGGTTCTCTTTACATTGTGTTGCTGAGGTTTGCTTGTGGTGACTTCATAGAGTGAAACTCACCAAAGAACTTGTCACAAGATTCCTGTGGCATCTTACTACTTTCATGGACTCAGGCCAATTGGTGAGTCTTGCAATTTCTTCTGGATTGAACTGCCCTTGCTGATTCATGTGTGATGTTGGCCAAGTAGACTAGACTACAGCTGCTGATTCATGTTTGGTGTTTGTTAGCTGATTGGACTGAGAGTAGCAATGATCGGAATTCCTCCAAAGAACTATTATTCCTAAACAGATCCACTTCCCCAGTATCCTGACAACTTTTCTTTTCTACTACCTCTGGTGGATGGTGGGCAACAAGGGAGGTAGAACTCTTATTAAAGTAGGTTCTGAAAAATATATGCCCAATTGAGTTTCTAAGAATTTATGTTGAAATAAGGATAGCAAGTATTTCACCTTGGTTAAAGATTTTACAGACACACAAAACCATCAACAGCTAGGAATTTTGATCAAATAATAGGTGTAGAATAATAACTATATACAGTGACTGCAGTGTCTCGAGGCCTCTCCCCCACAAAGTTAAACTCATAAGCTCAAGATTTACTCCACATTACATTTTGCATATACATGTCTGGAGATGCTCTCAAGAGAAGTCCTTGGCCTTTGATTATAGGCAAATTTTTGCTGTGCTGGTGGCTGAATTCTGTTCCCTCATTCCAACTTTTCACATCTGCTCACATTCTGATTACAAAGTATATTTGAAGGCTCGTCCCTATCTCATCTTAGATCTTCATTTAAATTCAGTTCTTGTTCTCAGATCTTGGAAATCCCTCTGCAAGGGCAGAGAAAGAGTTTTAAGAGCCAGAGAGGTCAAGAACACCAGAATAACATTGCCCCAAAATCAACTAAGCGGGTTCATAAGGGCTCACAGAGACTAAAGTATCAATCATGGAGCCAGTAAGTGTCTGAGCTAGGTAGTCTGAATACTTACGGTGGTTATTCTGCTATTTTTGTAGGACTCCTAACAGTGAGAGCAGGGTTGTCTCTGACATTTTTGTCTGCTCTTGGAACACTTTTCCTCCTACTGCATTGCTTTGTCCAGCCTTGATATGAAATATATACCTAGTCTTATTGTAATTTGCTATCCCATATTTGGATGATATCCCTTGGAGGCCTGCTCTTTACTGAACAAAAATAGAGGAGGAGTAAATCTGTGGGAAAAGGGAGGTGGTAATAACTGGGAAAAGTTGATGGAAGAGAAACTGTGGCCAGAATGTATTGTATGAAATAAGAATTAAAAAAAAAAATCAGTGGAGAAACAAAAACTAATGGATAAATGACTAAATATCTATTTTAAAGAAGAAAATTCTCAAGAATGGCTGAATTATTACCTAAATTTTTATTTGAGCAAGCTTGGAAAAATATAATCTAATGTATTAGTATACACATTAGATTCCATTATATCAAGTATGTTTTCTTAAAAAGCTAAACTCAGGGTAATGAGAGCAGAAGTCAAATATGTCCACACATGCCATGTAGAGTTTTTCATCAGGATAATTTCAGAAGAATTAGAAAGAGGGCAAAGATATGTCATACAGATAGTTAATTGCCTTTATAGATTGGAATTGAGAGTTCTCATTAAATGCTTGATTAACATTATTGACCTACTAAAACACATGCACAGAAGACATGGGCATCACAACCCCTCTGAATCCGCTTTAAATTTATTCATCACCTTCAATTGCTTAGATTTTAAGATAATTAACCTGTAGAGAATTAATAATAAATATTGGAGAAAAATTAAAATCGTCATAATATCCAATGGAATTGGGCAATTTTAATGAGAGTAGAGTAGTTAATAGCAATGACATATTCTCAGTGGAAAACTAAATATGCCTTCAAGATAAAGGAGTTGAGTTTAAGCTTGAAGAAAAGTCAATCTTAAGCATCAATTTTCACATAGAATGGCATGCACAACAGAAACAGATAATTGAAAATTATCAGAACAGAAACTTGAAAATTTTACAAGTTTATAAAATGATTATAAAATATGTTTTAATTGTATAATTTTTAGGAAATGTGTAAACCAGCATTAATTTAAAGAAATCTGTAAGTATTATTTATAGGATTGTCTTGCCTGCATATATTTATGAGCACTGCATGTGTACCCTATGTTCTCAGAGGTCAAAAAAGGGCATTGAATCCTCTCTAACTGGAGGCACAGATGGTTTAAAACACAAGGTTTGTGCTAGAAACTGAACCTGGTTCTTCTGTAGGAGCAACAATCACCCTTACCTGCAGGTCTATCTCTCTAGCCTCCAAATTAACTTTTAAGAAACCTTTTGTGTGGTTGCTAGAAAATGGTTAAGATCCTTTATTGCTCTTATAGAGCAGTCAGGTTAGGTTACCATTATCCACACGGTTGTCCATTACCAGGCAAAAATCCAGTTCCACTGGAATCCCATACTCTCTTTTGACCACTGCAGGGACCAAACATGAATATGGTTCATATACATACATGCAAGTCAAATGTTCGCACACAAAATTAAATTAATAAACCCAAATAAAAAATGTGAAGTTTTGTGTTTTAAATAATCACAACAAATAATTTCATATGTGTTGAAGTGGAACTAGAGTTTAAAAAAGCTCCTTCATTTGATCTTTTGAAGGACACTGAGCTAAAGCAAGGGAAAGCAAGCATAGATTGCATCTTATCTCTAAATATACTACCCTTGGTGGTAAGAAAGTGCTAGATAAATGTTTGGTCAATGGATGGCAAAAAAGAAGCTTGGAAAAGAAGAGTCATGTGAATATTGAAGCCAGAAATGAACTTTAATATTTTCAAATGTGCACTTTCTATGATAGCACTTCTTCATTTTTTGAATAATGACAACATATCATTAAATTATAAGTGAATTTTAATATACAGAGTGTGCACTGGTTGGTTTTGTGTGTCAACTTGACACAAGTTGAAGTTATCACAGAGAAAGGAGTTTCAGTTGAGAAAATGCCTCCACGAGACCCAGCGGTAAGGCATTTTCTCAATTAATGATCAATGTGGGAGGGCCCTTTGTTGAGTGGTACCATCTGTGGGCTGGTAGTCTTGGGTTCTATAAGAAAGCAGGCTGAGAAAGCCAGGAGAAGCAAGCAAGCCAGTAAGGCCTCCATGGCCTCTGCATCAGCTCCACTTCCTGACCTGCTTGAGTTTTAGTCCTGACTTCCTCTGGTGATGCACAGCAGCATGGAAGTATAAGCTCAATAAACCCTTTCATCCCCAACTTGCTTTGTGGTTATGATGTTTGTGCAGGAATAGAAACCCTGACTAAGACACAGTGTAAGAGTTTAAAGCAAATTATGTTCATATTAAAAATCCCTGCACACTATTGCTGATGCCAAGAAGTACTTGCTGACTGGAGCCTGGTATAGGTGTCCCTGAGAGGCTCTGCCAGCACCTGACCAATGCAGATACTCACAGTCAACCATCTGACTGAGGAGGAAACCCCAGTGGAAGTCTTAGGGGAAGGACTGAATGAGCTGAAGGGGATTGCAACCCCATAGGAAAACAACCCAGAACTCCCAGGGACTAAACTACCAACCAAAGAGTACACATGGAGGGATCCTATGCCTCCAGCTATATATGTAGCAGAGGATGCCCTTATCTAGCATCAATGGGAAGGGAGGCCCTTGGTCTTATGGAGGCTTCATACTCCAGTGTAAGGCAATGCTAGAGTAGTGAGGCAGGAATGGGTTAGTGGGGGGGGGGCACCCTCACAGAGGCAAAAGAGAGGGACAGGATGGAGGGTTGTGTAGGGGAAACCGGGAATCAGGGAACAACATTTGAAATGTAAATAAATAAAATAACCAATACAAAACCTACTAGAAAAAAGAAATCTATAAACAACATATAAATTGCTTTATGGAATCAATGTATAAATTAAGCAAAATGATATATTTCAATTTTAATGACATAACTATTAAAATAACATGAAATAAAATGAAAACTATAGAGAATAGATGCATATTTTACTATGTAAAAAATACTATTGTACTTTATATAATTCTCCCATTTTGACCATGTGTTCACAATGTAAAAAATAATTTCATGGCGAGAATGCATGGGTTTACAAACAAACTTTTTAAGTAAGAGAAACACTAAGAGTACTATTATCACAGAGATAAATGATTATCATAAGTATCAACTGAAAGAGAGCAGACAGTTGTTAATGAGAATAGTTAGGAAACTTACAGAATCTATATGAACAGCCATGGTGGTTATGTAGAGCACAGTAGCAATAAAACTGAAGCATGTGAATGGTAAATACATTTTCATTATTTGAATTAAAGGATGAGAGAATACAGACAATCAAAATTATATTTTTTAAGCCAAGTCTGTACTAGTACTGTTTGCAGGGATAGAGAACAGAGATGAAAGAGTCATTTTGTGGATGCAGTAAGTGAACGGTGACACATATTACATCCATGGATTTCAAGTGGAAAAGTCACAAGGGCTTTTGGAATCATGAGTTTGGAAGAGAGAATTGGTTTGGAAGAACCACCACCTTGATGCTAAAGGAATCTTGGAATTTGATAGAATCTTCTGTGAAAGAGCACAAAAGAAGATGGAGACCAAATACTCAGAAAGGTCTTTTTAAGGCACTCCCGTAGGTAAAACTAATGAGAGAAGGGTGTTGATATAAGATAAATTAGGAATATCTGAGCTGTCCACTGTCTTAGAGGCTGCCATGGTTTGAATAAGAATAACCCCCATATGATCGTGCATATCTGTGTATGTTTGGAGGAGTGTTTAGGAAGGGGGTGAGCTATAGAGGGCTAACATCCAATAGATACAAAGAACTCAAGAAGTTAGACTCCAGAGAATCAAATAACCCTATTTAAAAAAATAGAGAATAGAGCTAAACAGAGAATTTTCAACTGAGGAAAGCATCTAAAGAAATGTTCAACATCCTTAGTCATCAGACAAATGCAAATCAGATGACCCTGAGATTTTACCTCACACCAGTCAGAATGGCTAAGATCAAAAACTCAGGTGACAGTACATGCTGGCAAGAATGTGGAGAAAAAGGAACACTCCTCCATTGCTGGTGGGATTGCAAGCTGGTACAACCACTCTGGAAATCTGTCTGGCGGTTCCCCAGAATATTGAACAAGTACTATCTGAGGACCAAGCTATACTCCCATATACCAAGCATATACCCAGAAGATGTTCCAACATGTAATAAGGACACAAACTCCACTATGTTCATAGCAACCATATTTATAATAGCCAGAAGCTGGAAACAACACTGATGTCCTTCAACAGAGGAATGGATACAGAGAATGTGGTACATTTACACAATGGAGTACTACTGAGCTATTAAAAATAATGACTTCATTAAATTTGCAGGTAAATTGATGAAGCTAGAAGATATCATCCTGATGGAAGTAAGCCAAAGAACACACAGTATGCACTCATTGATAAGTGGATATCAGCCTAAAAGTTCAGAATACTCAAGATACAATTCACAGACCACATGAAACTCAAGAAGAAGGAAGATCAGAGTGTGGGTGCTTTGGTCCTTCTTAGAAAGGGGGACAAAATACACACAGGAGCAAATGTGGAGACAAAGTGTAGAGCAGAGACAGCCCTATCTGGGGATCCATCCAGTATACAGTCACCAAACCCAGACAGTATTGTGGATGCCAAGAAGTGATTGCTGACAGAAGCCTAATATAGCTGTTTCCTGAGAGGCACTGCCAGAGCCTTACAAGTACAGAAGCAGATGCTCACAGCCAACCATTGGACTGAGCACAAGGTCCCCAATAGAGGAGTTAGAGAAAGGACTGAAGGAGCTGAAGGAGTTTGCAACCCCATAGGAAGAACAACAATATCAACCAACCAGATACCCCAGAGCTCCCAGGGACTAAGCCACCAACCAAAGAGTACACATGGAGGGCT
Source organism: Rhynchomys soricoides (assembly GCA_019843965.1). Lineage (NCBI taxonomy): Eukaryota > Metazoa > Chordata > Mammalia > Rodentia > Muridae > Rhynchomys > Rhynchomys soricoides. The sequence continues at coordinate 6,541,572 of JADRCH010000243.1, forward strand.
CCAGTCGCATATGTAGCAAAGGATGGCCTTGTCAGGCATCAATGGGAGGAGAGGTCCTTGGTCCTATGAATGCTCGATAGACGCCCCAGTGTAGGGGAATTCGAGGGCAGTGAGTCGGGAGTGGGTAGGTGGGTGGAGGAACACCTTCACAGAAGCAGTGGGAGGGGAATGGAATAAGAGGTTTCAGGGGGGACTGAGAAAGGGGATAACATTAGAAATGTAAATAAAGGAAATATCCAATAAAAAATTAAAACAGGGATGCCATGAATTTTGCAGGCAAATGAATGGAACTAGAAAATATCATGCTGAGTGAGTTAATTCAGACCCAAAGGAATATGCATGATATGTACTCACTTATAAGTGCATATTAGCCATAATGTTCAGGATAACAACTCTGTAATCTACAGAATCAAAGAAGCAAAATAACAAAGAAAGACTAAAGGAGGATGGTTGAATCCTTCTCAGAAGGGAAAACAAAATAAATATTGGAGATGGATGGAGGCATGGAACTGGTTGGAAAGGAGAGAGGGAGTAAAACAGGGCAGGGGGTATATATCTGTTGTAGGGAGAGGAGGGGAGAGAACAGAAATCTGGCATGGGCATGGAGCTGCATCTCTAGGAAAGGCCAGAGACCTGGGATGGGAACGTCTCTGGGTACTATGGAGGTGACTTTTGCTGAAACTCCAAGCAGTAAGGGATAAGGATCCTGATGTGACCACTTCCAGTAGCCAGATATGATACCCAGAGGAAAGATAAATACAGCAACCCACCCACAAAACCTTCAACCCAAAAATGTGTCTTGCCTACAAGATGTGCAAGGATAAAGATGGTGCAGAAATGGAGGGGAATGACCAACCAATGACTGGGCAAAATTGTGACACACCTCATGGACAAGCACCAATCTCTGACACTATTAATAATATGTTTGCAGACATGAGCCTACCCTAACTGTCCTCTGAGAGGCTCCACCCAGAAGTCAATGGAAACAGATACAATGACCCACAGCCAAACATTATGTGGAGCTCGGGGAGTCTTGTGGAAGAGTTGGAGGAAGGACTAAGAGACATGAAGAAGATAGGGACCCCAAAGGAGGACCAATGGAATCAACTAACCGGGATACTTGGGAGTTCCCAGAGACTGACTGACTAACCAAAGAGCTAGCATGTTCTGGATCTAGGCCCTAGCATATATGTAGCAAAGTGCAACATGGTCTTCATGCAGATTCCCCAACAATTAAAATGGAAGCTGTCCCTAGAATCTGTTGCCTACCTATGGAACCTGTTCTCCTAGCTGGGCTGCCTTGTGTGGCCTCAGTGACAAAGGATGCTCCTACTCCTGCAGTGACTTTCTGTGCCAGGTTGAGGTGATACTCAGTGCTCACCACTTCAGAGAGGAGAAGGGGTAGAGGATATGGGGGAAGACCTGTGGGAGTAGGGCAGGAGAAAAGGGGGAACAGAAATCTAAAAGGTAAAAAAATAATTCTACAGAAAGGTAATTTTTTTTTATTACAAAATATATAACAAGAGGTTAAGTTGAAACTAATTTTGTTTTGGTGCATAGGGATTTTAATGCTATCTTTAAACTTGTTTATACTGCAATTTTCTAATAAATAGTGCATTTGCCAGCAACCACTTAAAAACAAATAGATATATATTTTAATATAAAATATATAACTGCTATTTTTACTGTAAGTTAAATCATTAAGGAAATTCAGCAGAGCAGCTATTCATAAAATTTTTACCTTATATATGAAAAACAGAATTTATTTCACTGTAATCCTAGAAATTTTTATTTGATCATTAATTAGTTTACAGACACAATTTATTTATTGTCAACATATGTCTAGTTGTATGTAAGGAAATGGAAGTATAAACATTTTATCACTATGATAGTGAACCAGAAGAAATGGTTAGAATATGACTAATCAATGACTATCCTCTTTTGTTTCCCTACATAAATTTTTAACTTTGTAACCAGTTTAGAAAAGGAGGAAAATAAGCAAACATCTGCTAGATAACCTCCCAGACATACTATTGAACACTAAAATAAATAAAAATAATTAATCCTTTTGAGGCTTGAAGTCATAGTTACTAGAAATACCCATTTAAGAGCAATAAGCACATGGGTCTGTCATAGTGCCTGAGAGTCAAATTCCTGCACAGCATCGTTTTAAGTTGTCAGGTTTCTAAATCGTTTCCTATTACTTCTTTAAGGACCTCATAAATGTAAAAAAAAAAAAAAAAAAAAATCCTATGAAAGATGAGTCTCAAAACTGAAATGAAGGTATTTTATGATTTCTTTTCTGTTTAATAATGCTTTTCATGAAATAGAATAGACCAGTAACAATCATATCACTTTATACAGCTTATATCTTTGAACATTTTAACCTTGAATTATAAATTATTTATAATAACATTATTATTATTATTATTATTTTATATGGGAGGTGCACCAATATCAGGGCATTCCTGTGGAGGTCATAGTAGACAGTGTTTTGTAGTGGATTCTCTTCTTACTTTTTTTGTTTGTTTGTTTTTTTGTTTTTTTTTTTTCATTTCAAATGTTTCCCCCTTTCCAGATCTCCCCTTTGGATCCTCCCCATTCCCTCCCACCTCTCCCTGCCACTATGGGGATATTCCCAAACCCACCCACCCATCCACTCTCGTCTTCCCTCCTTGGCATCTCCTATGCTGGGGGATCTAACACCCTCAGGCCCAAGGACCTCTGCTCCCTCTGATATCTAAAAAGACCCTCCTCTGCTGCATATGTGGCCAGCACCATGGGTCCCTCCAATATCAAGGGGTCAGGCCAGTTGCTACTGTTGCTCCCTCCCTGAGGCTGCAAACTCCCTCAGCTCCTTCAGTCCCTTCTCCAAGTCCTCCATCTGGGACCTCACACTCAGCCCTACGGTTGCTTCAAAGCGACTCTTGTATTTCAAACTTCTGGGCTAATAACCACTTATCAGTGAGTACATACTATGTTCATTCTTTGTGACTGTGTCGCCTCGCTCAGGATGGGTTCTGGGGATCATACTCAGGACATAGGCTTGTGGGGCAGTGATCTGGTAAGCAGTCTGGCACACCGGTTGAGCACAGGCAAACTCTGGGAGACCCCTCGAAGTGATTCGCAAGGGACCAAAAATGTTATGCCAAAGCTCCCAGGAAGATTTTTGGCTCCAGCCACGGTCACATATCATGCCCTGGTAGAGGTGTGGCTACACATCCCCAAGCTGTCCCCATGTTAGTGAGACACCTAGAGGCGTAGCCACACCCCTTCCCAGTTACTATATCTGCCCACCACTCTGGGATAGGCGAAAGGTACAGTTCCATCCATGCCACTTTCCACATGATGAAATTAAATGCCTTAGAATTATAGACTGTCTCTTCATCTGGACCCACTGTGGGAAGCATGGGATCTGGCCCTAGATTAATGAGCCTCAGCTAATTTCTCACCATGGGAACCCCAGCACTCCTAGACGGTACCCATTTACCCAAGCCTAAGCAGCTAGCCTAGCGCCCAAAGCAGCAGAGACCCAGTCCTGGTGAGAGCCCCAGCTGTGCTCTGGCTCACCTATCTGCGGCACCCTGTGGATACTTCGGTGCCCCAGGCTAGAGAACCCACATCTCCCCATCTGACTGTGTGGGAAGATGTGTGGCCACTTCCCACATGTCCTGTCCCACCCAGAGCAGCAGCACCCTGGGACAGGCATGTGGGGCTTCGTTCCACAGCACCGGATTGTTCCCAACATAGGCTCACACAGAATGTGCTTTTGCCTTTTGAGGTACCTCATGGACTCTATTTTTCATTTTACTCAGAAAACCTATTGCTGCTATTTGGTCAAAGTTAGCATACTATAATTAAGCAAGCAGGAGCTGCTGTCCAAAAGCACAATTGATGTTTTGTTTTTGTTTTTGTTTTTGTTTTTTAAGAGTGAAATGTATGGCTTCAGCTGGATATGTAGCATAGGACTGCCTTATCTGGCATCACTGAGAGGGAAGACCCTTGGTCCTGTGGAGACTTGATGATGTATGATGCAGGATAGGAGAAGCCAGGCCGCTGAGGCAGGAGTGGGTAGGGGGCGTGGGGGAACACCCTCATAGAGGAGAGGGAAGGGAGGAAGGCATAGGGGGACTGTGGAGAGGAAACTGGGAAGGGGGATAATGCTTGAAATATAAATAAATAACATAACCAATAAAAAGAGTGAGATATAGTAAAAATTGTTTCAGTGACTGCAAGTGATTTGATCACAGTTATTAAAACTTCATATCGTAAATGTAAATAAGATAAATAAGACTTTAAAAGTCAAAAAGTTATTAGATAGGGAGGTAATCACTTATACCAAAGTCTCGTGTACAGGCTAAGATTTTCTAAAACCTACTTTTAATAAGGTTTCCCAGATGCTTTGATCCTTTCTCCTAGCCCACCATACAAAGGTAGGGGAGAAAAGACAGAAAATTGGACAGGGAGATGTGGACCTGTTTAGAAGACCTGTTTAGAAGTAGTTCCCTGAGGGCAATTCCAATCTCTGTTGTCAGTATACCAGCAGTCCAGTTCAGTAGTGTCAGGATACCAAGCACAAATCAGTGCTGGTGGCATGATACAGGAGAAAGAGGCAGCACTCCTCTGAATCAACATGAGTCAGTGGGAGTAACCAGAACCAATCAGGATGCCAAGAAAAGCTATATTGTGACTCTCTCATTGGTGTGACTGTCTCAACAGTGTGAAGATCAATGTTGGGTTAAAGTGGGGTCCTGCATCCACCCCAGGGCTCTGGCCACTGGGGGAGGCAAGACACAGGAAGTTTGACCATGTTCATTCCATGGCACCACCCGGCGAGGGTCAGGCTGTGAGCAGTGATGGGACACTACCTGAATGTGAGGGAGTATGGCCTGTAGTCCCAAGGACTACATGGAGTCGACTCCATGTAATTCTCAGTCTCTTGGGCATACTTGGTGCCACTAGATGCCACAGGAGAGCTGAGAATGGAGTGGGGGCTGTGGGCTATAACTAGCTGGGGCCAAGGGGGAAAGGCGGGAGGAGCCCTGAGGAGCCCGGCTGGTCCAACCAGGGACCAAGTCTTTGGCTTGTAAGCATCTGGCTGGCTTTGTTTGGTAGAGGCATGACTGTGAGCACAGAGAGGCCTTCTGTAGGAGACTAGACATGACTCTTTAGATGAAGGCCTATTCCATTGCTCCCCGTGGTGGATCCCATTGAAAAGGAGAGAGTCCATGTTTTTAAGGTGCTTATTGTCATGGCTGAGAGTAGTAATGAGTAAAACTGTACCCCACTTTCTCAGGGCAGGCCCGAGGTTAAATACCTTTTGCAGGGAGGAGGGTCTGAGAAGGGGAGTTTATTGGCTAAGCCTCTAGGTAGGTACCTCATTAAAATGGAGATGTCTTGAGACTAGGTGACCACACCTCTACACCACATAAGGGCATTGCCCTTATGTGACTGATGGTCACAGTGCTATGGAGAGCTTCGGCCTCATGTCAAGAGCCTGAGGCCCAGGAGCATGGCAAACCACCTACAGTCCTTTGCACAGTTATCCTCTGCTGGGGACTCCCACTGGGTCACCAGAGTTTTAAACCTTAGCTCAACCAGAAACCAGGCTGCCTTTGATGGTCCTACAGATCAGCAAAGAGTGGAGTCCAACAAAGTGTTACAAGGCTAGCTGTGCAAGTGCCCTGTCACTGTCCATTGAGTCCTATTAATACTCTCTCTAAACACACATATCTTCTGAATGGGTCTTGCCTCAGGAAAGCACCCTGTGAGTCTGTATCACATGACTCAACCAGAAACTCTCACCTCACAATATATGTATGTTTTAATCTTATAATGAATTCTTGAGAAGGTATCATGATCGATACACATGATCTCATTATGTTCTTTTATGGTTTGAATATAGTTTGATTAAAGTCATGTTAAAACTTGATTTCCAGTCTTGGAGATGAGGTCTTTAAAGACTTAATCAGCCATGAAGGGGTATTTCTTTTTTATTGAATAGAGAAGTTACTGAGAACAAACTATTGTAACATGAGGTCATCTTTCTATTATCTCCATTTCTGCACCCTGGCTTCCCCTGCCACTTTTCTACATGAAGTCAGAACCCAAGGCTCTCATTAGAAGCTGATACTCTACTCTTGGACTCCAGGATTCTGCCAACCAAGCTTCTTTCTCTTTAAGATGACCCAGGGTCAGGCATTCAGATAATGTAAAACAATATGGAGTAAGATAACCTCCATCAAATAGTCTGTGAGGTAAATCTTACACTTTCTACATTTTAAGGCATAAAAATTAATATCCACAGATGTCAAATATGAATAAGTGGTCAACTTGGTAGTCAAATCCAGGTTTTATAAAACTCAAGATGCCAAAATTTGAGGAATTTAAATAATTTGGACATTTTTATTCAAGATTAAAATATCTCACCATATACAGGATGATCTTCCTTAAATGGATCTACCCTTATATGTATTTGCTTATACTTTATTTCAGTTATGAAAATGATATTTAAATAAAATCAATAAAGTGTTCCTTATTGCTCTAATAATTGTGGGATTGTTTTGTTTTTCAACTTTTCTTTTGGTCAGTAGGGAAAACATAGGCAGGAAAGATGCTTTTAAAAGAGAGACTATCTGAGAACATGCTGACCAAACACCACCTACATTTGAACAGAAGCCAGTTATGTGAATGACACACTTCCCATCATCCACCCACAAGGGTCAGATCACTTCCAGTCCAAACATGGGAGAAAGTGTGGGTGATGCTGGGTGTAAACCTGGAACAGAGCTTGTATTGTGCTGTCCCTGCCCATTGAAGCAATCATGGAGGGTGATTATTCTACTGTTTAGAGCAATTCCTGAAATTTGCAAAGTATTTCTTTTTATACTGTTTACTCTAGTTTGTCACATTAAGAATCCATAAAGAAAACTGGGTTGTTGTTTTGTGTAACAAGACATTTTACCCTTGAACAAAATGATTAAATCGCTCACCATCCTCAAATTTTTACCTCTCAGTTTTGACAGAGCTGGAGATTCTTAAGTTGATGTAACCCTGACTACTTCTTTGACATCACCATTAAAAGAGAGGAAAACTTTGCAAAAAAATAGAAGCTAAGTAAAAAAAAATATTAACTTGAACAAACTAGTTCACTAAATTCCATATTGATTATTAAGTTTACCAGACGAAATATACCAGTAGGGAAAGAAAATCAAAAAGCTTATTATACCATACTGGATGAGACAATCTACAGACTGTCTGTCTTTGCAGGAATGATTCATAAGTTTGGTAATACTTATGAGTGCAGAGAAGTTCCTGGGGCTCTGAAGACAGAATGTAGAAAAGGTTTTGGGAAGAGATTTTATGCCTCAGAAGTAAGTGCAGTTGGATGCAATATGATAGTTTAAAAGGCTATCTTGGTTATTTTAAGTGTCATAGTAACCTAATATAAAATTTGGAAAGCATATGTGTTCATCTTCACTCTGTGTGTGTGTGTGTGTGTGTGTGTGTGTGTGTGTGTTGTGATCTGTGCCAGCATTTGTAACTCACATGTCCTGTATCTAGGAAAATTTGGTTCAGCCTTTGAGTAGTTGAACTACAAGGGTTGGCCTCCCACCTGACATATCCATGTTCATGTTTTAACTGAGCAACTAATGAATCGCGAAATTAGAATAGATGAATGCTTCAGAAAAAAAAAAAAAACTTAAATTATCACATTTAGTTTCATACATCTACATTGATAATTTTGTAACAAAATAGAATTGTCCTGTGAAAACATCCTAGAGAATTGATTCCAAAGAGAACTTGAAGCATTGGCATTGCTGTTTCTCCCTTGCTAAGCTTATAGGAACTTATGTTACTTATAAGAATCTCACTTTGCTAGGAATATGTTGAGGAGCTAGCTTTTCTTCCTTCAAAGGAAAAAAGTCAACAAACTGATTATTTTGTTTGGGTTCAAAAGTGGCTGTGCTTAAATGTAACTTTTCAGACGAATATATTTCAATAAATTTACCAATAACAGGAAACTATTACCCCAAAACTAATAGCCACCAGGGAAGGGCATATAAAAGCTAGCACAAGTAAAACATGTTGCTAAAATAAGTATCTCTTAGTGAAATAATTCTTGGATACTGAAGCAGGACTTGCCTCATCATTCATTCTTGGTGTCTTTGTCTTCTTCCTTCCTTCCTTTCTTTCCTCTGTCTTTATTTTAATCTGTCTTGAAAAATTGGGGCATATTTCATGGTCCACATGAAGCTTTCCCAGACCACTTTTTAAAATGTTGTTTGTTTCTCTTAATCATAACAAGATTTCTTACCAAGGCCATTCCATTTCATAAGAGCTTTTGGGTTGGTTCATCAAGGTATGTAAAGTAGGCAGAAGCTACTAAAGGGCTATAGATGATTCTCCCCGAAGCTGAAACTCTGCCAACAGAAGGCATTTCACTGCAGTAAGCATTGCTCCCACTTGTCAGGCCAAATGAGAGACAAATACCACCAGATGATATCATATGCTAAACATCTCATAAGTTTATGCCACTGTCTAATCACATTGCTCTCAAAACTGTAAGCGTGGCTGGAGCAGCCACATAATGACATGGTACTGTTTGGCCTGGGAATACTTAGGAATACGGAAAATCTCCTCTCTCATAGTTAAAACACATAAAGGGAACTTAAATCTCTTAATGACAGACCACCTGTATCAACACTTCCCAAGTGCCAATCTTACCGATTTTCATAAATTGTTTTTTCTATTAATCTCTATTTTCTGCCTACAAACATGGCAACTTTTTAAAAGAAAAGTTATTGTGACCCAAATATTGTTCCTACTGTGCTATTTAGGTATACTTGGCTTCTTTTTATTTTTTGTGAATATTTCTATCATGATAAATAAAAGATATCAGTTGTGAACAACTTATTGCCAGTGACACTGTGAATGACGTGAGTTGCCATTATTATGTGTGCTACTTCAGCAGAATACCATGGGCCGGGCTGCTAAGCTATTGATGTTTATTTCTGGAGGCTGGAACATCAGAAGATCAAGATGCTGACTTGTTTGGTTCCTAGAGAGGGCCCTTCCCTTAGCCTGCAGATGATTGCTTGTGGGTTATGTCCTTACATGACCTTTCCTCTGTGTTTAGAGAGAAGGAGGCAGGAATCTTTAAGTGTGTTGTCTTATAAAGACACTAACGGTGAGGCTGAGGAGATTAGTCTGTGAGTAAATTAGTAAATTAGTCTGAGTTTGTATTCTCTGAACATACATAAAGTCACAAGTTCTGAGCAGTAAACAAAGAACTCTGTCTCAAACAAGATACATTTTGTCTATTGCTTTCCTCTTAGTTATGAGATAGATCCTTTAACTAAGCCTCAAGCTCATTCTTTTCTTTTGATTTCCCAGTAATAAACTTATAAAAATTTTCCTATCTGTGTCCTCCAGGGATGCAGTTACAGACCTGTACCATCAGGTCTACTCTAGTTTGGGTGGGAAGTATCCAAATTCCAGTTCTGGTGCATGGGCAGCCAGCATTTTATCCACTGAGCCATAACCCCAGCCCTCATTTGTTTATATGACAGACTTGTTTCAGTGATTTATAATGACAATTTGTTTAACATTTTGGTAACTTAGGTTATAAAAACAGAAATACAGGAGAAAGAGGGAAGGAAAGTACTGTAGGAAAGGTATGTGTAGGTTGTTAAGGGCTGGAGCCAAATCAAACACTTTCAAATATTCATCTAATAACTAGTTTTAGAATAATTTTTGAAACACAAATATATAAGAATAAATTTTAAATTATATAAAAAGGGTTTCTATCAGGGTATGTGTTCCTTATGCTCAAACTGTTGAAAATGTTTTCACTTTCTCTCGCTTTTTTAGATTTGCTACCATGCCAAGAGGAACATCTTTCCAGCTGAACAAATAAGAGTTCTCCTTAGTTCATTGGAGCACTGAAATGTACACTGAATAGAATTTTGAAATAATTCAGTTCTGCTCCAACCACCAAGATTTATTTTTTGAGTACTTGCCAATTCCTCTACACCTGGTTAATCACTTCTCAAAATAAATGTTGTTTCATTAATGGCCCCCTTGCTCTCAAACACATAAGTCAGATAAAGATTAAGTCAAGTACTGAATGATGGGCATGTATACAAATATAATAAAATCAAGCTATGGATGGAGTCACTGCTATTCGTGCCAACTGGATCACAGGACTGGGAAATCGTTTAAATGTATCTCACTACTATCTCCTATTTCTTCCTAGCCTCAAAAACATTTCTATTCTTCAGTATATATTCATTTCCATAGTATGAAAAACAGGCCTAATGGATACAAGTTTGCCAGAAGGGACATTTGGAAACAGCATTAAAGCTTGGATTTCTATGTATAGGATTTTTGAAGACAACTATGGTTCCAATGAGAACACATACCTTCATCCTCCAGCCAACTGCTGCTTCGTTATATAATCACTCCTAACTTTTCAGTATTGAGTAATAAATATTGAATGTAACTCTGAGGAAGATAAGTAGCTCCAGCATATACACCAGTTAATTCCAGTAATGGATCTTGAATTTCATTTGCTGTACCATCTAGTTATGAGAGAGCCAAATGTAGAATGTCAGTTTATGGAAATCTTGTATGGGACAGGCTGAGGTTTCTTGGTATGCTCCTTCTGTAGCCAGTTGGAAGGATTCTGTTGCTCCCTGGGGTGCGAGAGGTGATTCCTCTTGAGCCTTGAGAATGCACACATGAAAATCTCTTCACTAGTATCCTTTCAAGTAAGTATTGACTATTTTTTTGCTATGTTCTACTTTTTGCTTCTACTCTGAATCCATCCTATTCTTATGTCTTTTCTATTTGCCTTGGCATACAGCCCAGTAGCCATCTCTTCAGCTGGTACCAATTTGACTCCTGGGTTCATAGAACATCATGTGCTTCCAGAAGCCAACTGGCCATGAGAAACCAGACATTTGACAATTTATCAACACAGTCAGTGGCTGCTGCCCCATTCCAAGAGAGGAGAATCCCTTTCTCTTGCACATTTATCCATCAAATGTGCTTGCTTTCTTCTGGAAGGTATTAACTTCTGATTAGTCTCCATCAGTGATGATACACAGAATACAATTTGGTTATGGTTGTAGAACAAAATCAGAACAGTCAAAAGACATTAGACAAGAGACCCTGGCCTCTACTTATCACCAGGTAAGCATGGACTCTTGTCTACCACTTAACCATCTTCCTGTTTAATTAGTTTTAAACCATGCTCATAATGTTCACTTTTCTCCACCAACAGTCATGTTCCGTTTAACCCTAGTGGTTACTATTTTGAGCAAATAGTATAATGTGTTAGGTTTCTTCTAATTAAAAATAAAAGTTCCTTGATATGACCCATCCATCTATATGCAGGTTAAACAACCAAATCTGAAAATTTTAAATGATAAAATTCCTGAAACCTATTAGTACCAAGTGGAAAATTCCACATCTGACCTCATGCCAAAATTAAAACCCAGGATACAGCTTGATTATATATTGATAAAATATAAATCCAGAGTCAAGACTGGCAAGTATCCAAACTGGAAGTAACATGAGAACACAACATATCACAAGTTTGTTTCTCAGTTCAAAGTGTGATAAATAATGAATATAATCACTTTGAGGTGCATATAAGGTTTACATAAAGCATAAATTAATTTGCACTTAGACATGGAATTCTATCCCAGTATTTCATCAATTACATGCAAATATTCCCAATTATTAAAACACCTCATGAGATACAATCGTGTCACAAGTATTTTTTATTGGCTATTTTTATTCTGTTTTTAATTTGAAATAGATTCTTCTCTCATACAATACATCCCAACCACAGTTTCATATGCCATCACTACTTCCAGCTTCATCCCCCCGACTTTACCTTTTACTCTGCCTCTCACTGTTTCCCTTTGGAAGGAAAAAAAGAACTCCAAGAGAGAACAACCAAATATGACAAAATAAAATATAATAAGACAGGGCAAAAGTCCTCACCCATAGGCTTGACAAGGCAACCCAATAGTAGGAAAATTGTCCCAATCTGGGCAAACACTTAAAGACACATGGGCTGCCACAAAAATACCAAGCAAACAGCCAAAATATATAGGTAGAGCACCTAGTGCAGACTGTTCCAGGCCCTGTGGCCCCATATGAGCCCTGCGTAATTGAGTCCATCAGCCATGTTATCCTGGAATCCTCCAAACCCTCTGACCCACAATCTTTCCTCCCCCTATTCCACAGGATTTCTTGAACTCTGAGGGGAGGGACCTGATAAAGACCTCCAACTTAGACCCTCTATCTCCATAATATCAGATTGTGGGTCTCTGCATTGGTTCCGATCTACTGCTGCAGAAAACCTCTCTGATGATAACTGTACAAGGCATCAATCCATGAATACAAAATTATATCATCAAGAATCATTTCGAGTCAAATAGTGCTGGTAGAAAGCTAGCCTTCCAGGAGTGTAGAAAAGCCCTTGAGAGGGGGTAAAAGGACTAACATTGCTCAGCGGGACTCACCCAGAATCCTTGGGACACAGGTACTGAGTAACAGCCAGGAGGAAGGAGCCTTCCAGTTTCCATCTGTGGCAGGAGACCTCTGTCTGGGCCACCAAGGCTCCATAGCCAAATAGCGCTGGGATAAAGATAGCCTTCCAGGAGAGTGGGCTAGCCTGACTGATCAGAGGGACCCACCTGGAATACACAGGACACAGGGACTGAGGAGTGGGCTTCTGGTTTCTTTCGGTGGCCGGGGAGAGGGTCCTGTGACATAGGGCTCCATCCTCAAATAGTGCCAGGAGAGAGCTGGTATCCCAGGAGTGCCAACACACCTTCAAGCACAGGCATGACCATCACTTCTTTTCAAATTCACTGGACCAAGAGGGATCCTTGCAGAGCCATCAGGACACAGGAAACAAGGGACAGCTGGAGACTAGATCATTCTTGTTTCTGTCTGCACTCCAGAGCTAACCCTGTACCACAGCTCTCCAAACCCAAATTCCTCTCAAAGAGAACTGGTCTTCAAGGAGTAGTGACACCTAGGCTTGCGGAAAGACAAGCCAGTCAGAAAGAGTAAGACCAGTTAACGCCAGAGATAACCAGATGGTGAAAGGCAAGGGCAAGAACATAAGGAACAGAAACCAAGGCTAACTGGCATCATCAGAACCCAGCTCTCCCAACACAGCAAGCCCTGGATACTCCATCACACCAGAAAAGGAAGACTCAGACTTAAAATCACATCTCATGAGGATGATAGAAGATTTTAAGAAGGAAATAAATAACTCCCTTAAAGAAATATGAGAGAACACAGCTAAACAACTGAAGCCCTTAAATAGGAAACACAAAAGTCTCTTAAATAATTACAGAGAAACACAATCAAACAGACAGAATTGCAGGAAAACATAATCAAACAGACGAAGGAAATGAACAAAACCATCCAGGAACTAAAAATAGAAATAGAAACAATAAAGAAATCACAAAGGGAGACAACCCTGGAGTTAGAAAACCTAGGAAAGAAATCAGGAGTCATAGATGTAAGCATCACCAACAGAATACAAGAGATAGAAGAGAGAATCTCAGGTGGGGAAGATACCATAGAAAACATTGACACAACAGTCAAAGAAAACACAAAATGCAAAAAGGTCCTAACCCAAAACATCCAGGATATTCAGGATACAATGAGAAGACAGAAACTGAGGATAATAAGTATAGAAGAGAGTGAAGATTCCCAACTTAAAGGACCAGTAAATATCTTCAACAAAATTATAGAAGAAAACTTCCCTAACCTAAAGAAAGAGATGAACATAAATATACAATAAGCCTACAGAACAAATGGTGCCAGTTCAACTGACAGTCTACATGCTGAAGACTGCAAATTGATCCATTCCTATCTCCCTGTACAAAGCTCAAGTCCAAGTGGATCAAGGTCCTCCACATAAAACCAGATACACTGAATCTAATAGAAGAGAAATTGGGGAAAAGTCTCAAACACATGAGCACAGGGAAAAAAAATTCTGAATAGAACACCAATGGCTTATGCTCTGAGATCAAAAATTGACAAATAGGACCTAATGAAATTACAAAGTTTCTGTAAAGCAAAGGACACTGTAAATAGGACAAACAGCAACCTACAAATTGGGAAAAGATCTTTACCAATCCTACGTCTGATAGAGGGCTAATATCCAATACATACAAAGAACTCAAGAAGCTAGACTCCAGAGATACAAATAACCAAATCAAAAAATGGGGAACAGAACTAAACAGAAAATTCTCAACTGAGGAAACTCGAATGGCTGAGAAGCACCTAAAGAAATGTTCAACATCCTTAGTCATCAGGGAAATGCAAATCAAAACAACACGGAGATTCTACCTCACACCAGTCAGAATGGCTAAGATCAAAAACTCAGGTGACAGCAGATGTTGGTGAGGATGTGGAGAAAGAGGAACACTCCTCCATTGCTGGTGGGATTGCAAGCTGATACAATCTCTCTGGAAATCAGTTTGGTGGACCCTCAGAAAAATGAACATAATACTACCTGAGGGCCCAGCTATTACACTCCTGGGCATATACCCAGAAGATGCTCCAGCATGTAATAAAGACACATGCTCCACTATGTTCATAGCAGCCATATTTATAATAGCCAGAAATTGGAAACAACCCAGATGTCCCTCAATAGAGGAATGGATACAGAAAATGTGGTACATTTACACAATGGAATACTCAGCTATTAAAAGCAATGACTTCATGAAATTCTTAGGCAAATGGATGGAAATTGAAAATATCATCCTGAGTGAGGTAACTCAGTCACAAAAGAATGAACACAGTATGTACTCACTGATAAGTGGTTATTAGCCCAAAAGTTCGGAATACCAAGAGTCACTTCAGAGCAACCATTGGGCTGAGCATGAGGTTCCAGATGGAGGAGTTGGAGAAGGGACTGAAGCAGCCCCATGGAGGGAGCAACAGTGTCCACTGGCCTGACCTCCCGATGTTCCCAGAGACTGGATCACCAACCAAAGAATACACATGGAGGGACCCATGGTGCTGGCCACATATGTGGCAGAGGAGGGTCTTGTCAGCCATTAGGGGGAGGAGAGACCCTTGGGCCTGAGGGTGTTAGATGCCCCAGTATAGGAGAATGCCAAGGAGGGAAGATGAAAGTGGATTTTTGGGTGGGTGGGGGAATACCACCATAGAGGCAGGGCAAGGGGGAAGGAATAGGGAAGTTCCAAAGGGGAGATCTGGAAAGGGGGAAACATTTGATATGTAAATAAAGTATCAAAAAAAAAAAAAGAATCTTTTCATTGTAGCTTTTTTTATTGTTTCCTATTGTGGATTTTCCTTCTTCTCTAAATGATCACTGTTAAGCCAATAGCTTCCGCGCTAGGTGGCATTCAAATCATCCTTGAACCCTCAGCCTGCATTAGTATAGTTGAAAACAATAAAAATAAAGTTAATCAAGCAATGTGATTTTATTATCTCCGAATAATATTTATTATTATTGAAATATATAGCTAGGTACTTTTACATTTGGTAATCTTGTTGCTTAATGCAGACCCCTGGCCCCATGTCTCCAGGACTCTCCCTGTTTTGTCTCATAGTCATAAGAAGCTTTATGCACTCCTGAACATTCTATAATATCAATTAGTGTGTATCTAGGAAAGAATGAACAAGGATCTACACCAGAAAGTTTTTATTTTTAATCAAGGTAAGCAATCATTCTCAGAAAGGTTTAGTATTTTTACTATAACATTTTATTGAGAATTTGGTTACACATTCTATCTCTAAAGAAATTACTTAAAAGAAAAATGTGACAGCACCAATCTTTTCTGTTTGGTAGTTCAAACTACCAAACAGTTTGACCGTTTGCCTAAACATTTCCAATGTCCTTGATACTTCAAAATACTAACTCTTTATCTTACAATACAATCTCTCTGAATTGTTCTGGTCTAATTGATGATTCCTGTATATACTCATTAGTTAAGATAAGGTGTGTTCTTTACCACCCATGTTTATCTCAAAATAGGGAGATTCTATGAGATTAATACTTCTCCCCTTCATCCCAACACATCTTTTTCATCTGTGCAAGATATGGGGATTTGCAGCAAATTATATCATTTGGTTGGGTTATTTTCTCTAACTTAATTGGTCTCTTTTTCCTTTGCCTTTTCTTATACAATTTCCATATTCCAGGGAGAATTTTCTTTGAAAATAAAATGGATCCTATCATAATATCCTGTCATTCCTAAGAGCATTAAAAATGTATTCCAATCTCAGTCTGACATAGGTGGCTCTTCCTAACATGGCACTGGAAATATCTCTAACGTCATTTTTTTCCCACTTGACTATGGGATCACTACATTATCTGCAGTTTTCCTGTGTTGTAATTGTTCCTTCTCTACATCAGGTCTCAGAAATTCTGGCTTCTTTACTGTGTTTCCTCAGAAACCCAGGCTGCCCTCACTAGTCCTCACAAACTCCCTTGTTAAGCCTTAGTTCTAAAGGCTTTCTCTGTACTCCTTCCCTCTTTTTTATTGGTACTCACAGGACTAATCTCTGTTTTCAACACCAGAGCATTCTGTTTTCTATTGCCATCTTTCTTTCATCCTTTGTACTTCTTGTGTATAAGATTCTCTGAAGTAATATATTTGCTGAAACATAATGAAGCACAACAATGATGATTATTATATGCATATGCTAAAGTTTTATGCATATTTGAAATAATCTAATAAATAATATTCCCTGCACTTTTATTTGTTTCAAATCACTCATAAAATCAGTTCCCTTTTAGTTATACTAAAATAACAAAATCAAAAATGTCAGTAAAATCTGGAATATATAAATAGCATATAAATATGCTATAACACATTTTATTGGAAATACTTTTACAATATTTATCTCAGTTTTGTATTCCAAAACTGATGTAACTCTCTAAATTCAATTATAGTCTAAGTTTTATATTATTTTCTTTTACTATTATTTTCATTGTTTGCTTATGTGAGTTGATCAGAGTTTTTTATCTTTATAAAAATTCCAATTCTACTTAGTCTAACAATATGATACTTGACCTGAGGGCAGGAACCTCTGAAATTGTTTCAATATAATATAAAAGAATTTGAATAGAAGTTAGTGTAAGATAAAAAGTCTCTGAATATTTACTTGTAATTCTATCACTGTAGAAGCTGAGGTAGGAGGGCTGTCACACAACTCTAGCCTAGGCTAAGTAGTGAGATGTTATCTCAAAGAAAACATGCAAAGTCAAACAGGTAATCCTTATACATGGTAAAATCTCACTAGCATATATTATGAACTAAGGTCATTTTTCAACCATAAATAAACTGGCTGTGGTGGTTTGAATAAGTTTGGCCCTCATACATTCATGTGTTCAAATGCTTGGCCATAGTGAATGGCAAAATTAGAAGGTGTGGCTTTATTGGGGGAGGTGTGACTTTGTTAATGGAAGTGTGTCATTGTGTAGATGGACTTAGGAGGTAGGCCTCCTAAGCTTATGCTCCATCCAGTGTAGAATTCCACTCTTCTCCTGGCTGCCTTCATATCAAGATGCAGAATTCTTGTTATCACCAAATCTGCATGCATGATGCCATGCTTTCCATCGTGATGATAATAGACTGAACCTATGGAACTATTAGCCCCAATTAAATGTTTGCCTATGTAAGAATTGCCTTGGCAGGAAACCAAGGACTGGTATATTGGGTACTGATACGAAATGAAGAATTGCTTTAATTTGATTTACTTTTCAAATACAATTTTGTCATTTTAAAACGAGAGGATTTTGGGGTAGGAAATGATTTGGTGCTTATGAATACTGGCTACTCTTTCAGAGGACATAAATTTCATTCCCATTACCCACACAGTAGCTCACAACCATCTAAGGGATACCATACCTTCTTCTGACCTCCATGGGCACCAGTCATGCAGTACATTGCACAGACATATATGCAAGCAAAACACCCATACACATGTTTTTTGATTAGTTTCAAAATACTAAAAGAGGATTTCATGAACTGATATTTCCACATGATATAACATACAAAAATTAGTAGCTTAATATATTACCTTCAGTATGTTAAACAGTAATGGTGTAAACATAATAGCTAAGGGTCAAATAAATACTAAAAGCATTTACTATTAAATATAAGAAGGAAGATAGCTCTGGAACCATATATTGACAAAAAAGTGAATATAGAAAAAAGCTCAAGCTTAACTAATAATTCATTGTGTGATTGCTAATTTAAAATGTGTTTAGCAGTAGTCCTAGATCCAAAAGGAATTCATGTCGTAAATGTACTATTCACCTGTAAATTGTCATACTTTTCATAATCTCCAACTTTCCTTCCTCGAGTTTTGAAATAAATCAATAATAGTTGTTGCTACATTAAATGCAGCACTGCACTGGACTCTTCATTTGTATGGTCTAGGGTAGCTAGTACCTTCTCTGGCTTCCTTGAGCAGCATCATGTTGCATTCACTCTGGGGATTATAACTTTAGTGTTCAATTCAGCGGGTAATTTGGAAGGCTGGGCAGAGAACACTGTATATCAATTAGTAGCAAATCCACAAAAGCAATTGTGTTCTTGCAATAAAGGAAGCGCTTGTCACCAGGCCTTTGATTATATTGACTGCCAGGCCTCTTATGGGCAATGGCTACCATTTCCATCACTGAAAGCCTCAGATTTCCAGTTTCCTGGCATTGTAAATGGTAGGTCCTACATAAAATTGACTTGCTTTAAAATTCTTAAAAATACATTTTTATTTCTTCATCCAAGTACCATCACATTAAGTAAGTTTTATGCTTTTATTGGATTTATTAAAAGGGAAATATAGCCAAAACTTCACAATGTTGAAATTTTCCTATGAAAATCCCTATCCTTTAAACTCATTACCACAGCCAAACAGGCCTCATCTGAGCAAACTGGTTCTCCCCAGGAATAAGACTTTGTTTTGTCTTCTTTATTTTTCATTTTGTACTTCTAACTGTTTGTTTTTAAGAGAGACAGAAAAAGAAGGCATGGAATTGGAAGGATGAGGAGGTAGAAAGAATCAGAGAGAAGATGAAGAGAGAGAAACCATAATCAAAATATATTGTTTTTCATTGAAAAAAAAAGTATTTTCAATGACAAAAAAATGAATTAACTATTTAAACAAAAATGATTTGCCAGTATCCCAAACAAGGATACAGAACACTTAATCAACTGCGTATGCTCATTCATATCTTATTTTTTAAATTTATGCATTTATCTATTCTTAAATACATAATCTATTTATATAACCCTACATTTTAAATGTATTCATTTATCTATTTTGAAACAGATTCTCATGTAGCCAGCCTGCCCTTAAACTAAAAGTGAAGCTAAGACTGACCTTGCACTTTCAGTCTTCCTGCCTGTGTCTTTTCAGTGCTAGGTTTACAAGCCCTTGACACCACATGCAGTAGGACAAAAAATTAAACCATAGAAGTGATTAAATTTTTACATTCTTACACTGCTACCAAATCTAAGTCGGTGACATTTACTAAACACAAGTACTGAAAATATAAACTAATCCCAGATTCACAAAATAAATCTACTGGATGATAAAATTAGCAATTGTAGAAATAAGGCTTCCTGCACAGGTGTGCATTAGGCAAACAAGGTCTTTGTAACTTGCTTTCTTATCCCTGGCTTGCCTTCTCTGACCAGACTGTATTCTCAACCTACTAGTAAAAGTACCAAGCCTGGTGTTGGCCTAGTTGCTGGAGGCGTTCCACAGGGATCTCTGGTCTGGCCAAGTGCAAGGGTTCAGGCAAACAGGAGAGTGCAAGCAGGGAGGGGAGTCACCTCCACCTCAGTCTCCAAGATGATGCCTCCCCTCAGTTGCTCCAAGATGCTGCACCCACTGCCCTGTCCTGAGTCTGGCCTGGACTGAGCCCACGAGAGGTCAACTAGCCAGCGAGGAGTGCAGGAAGCTTCTGGTGGCATTTCATGAGAGCAGACCTCTTTCCAAGCAGCAGTGTTACAGCCGTTATGATAGAAGCTCTCAGAAGACAGAGTAGTTCTCACACCTTTATTCCTTCTGGATAGGATGTCTAATATACAGTTTGGGATGGTCTAATATACAGTTTGGGATGAATCAGGGTCTAACAGCAGGTACTTCCCATTGGCTTGGTCTGAGACTTAGGGATACCTTATCTGCATGTAGGAGGGCTTAGAGTGCTGCTCCTATGTGACTGATGGTCACAGACTTCTCTACAGGGGGCTGTGGGGGTTGTAGCTACTAGACAGGAGCCAGGGGTCAAGGAGCTGGCAAAATGCTTACTGTTCCTTGTAGGGTTACCCCCTACTGGGTCGCCTGGGTTTAAGCCTGTGCTCTACCAGGAACCAGGCTGCCTGTCACAGCCCACCAGCCCACAGCCTGGCATCTCTCAGGTATAGCAAGTTGATGGAGCATTACTTTAATCTAGGTTTTCTGAGAAGATACATTGCCACTTCCTTGCTCTTACTGTGTCCCAAGCACATGCCTGGACAAAGTACTGACGTACTAAGCAATGTGATGCCCCAATTAACTATGAAAAAAAATCTACTTAATTAGATTATAACCTAAGGTCAAGGCCCAGTTCAATCACAGGGGAAGATAAAAGGAGAGAGAAATTGGTCTCAGGGCCATTTATTCAAGGTAGGCTTCTGGGATGAAACTCCATAAGCTGTATAGCTTATAAAATACATAAGTAACATAAATACTGGCTACTCTTTCAGAGAACATGTATTATAGACAGGGATACATTTACTTGTTATAATTTTGGAGGTTGAGAAGTTCAAGATTAGGGTGTCAGAAGCTTATTTTGTGGAGAGGATCTCCATTTTCAGAGATGGTGCCTTGAAAAATCAAAACAAACCAAGAAGCTTTTTAAGTATCTTTTGTAACTAAAGCCAAACCTCCCAGTCATGAAGGTTGCCAAAAATGTACTTACATAATGAAAGATTCACCTCTTTAAATCATCACATTGAAGAATAGATTGCAACATATGAGCTTTTAAAAATGACAAATAACCAGGATCTACTAAGAGCTTTGATTGTAAAGGAGAGAGTGAAGGTGCAGGGCTAATCAGCTACTACGGTTATGTCTGAATAACATATACTAGAGTTACAATCACTATAAATCTTAAGCATGCACAGTTCTTATCCCTAAATCTAACATTAATTTATCTTTCCAACTCAGTTATTAAATTTCTTTAGGCATTTGTATTTGGTACATTTTCTGGTTTCAAGAAAAATGTCTTATAATCTATTTAACATACCATTAATTTTTGCATATGAATTTTTATCAGTGATATATTTATGTTATTGTCAATAAAGAAGTTTTTTCAGGTTTTTTTTAACTTGTCAGAGTAAAGATATGGGACCTTTCTATTTTTTAAACATGCTTTTGTCTAAAGGTAACAATAAAAAAGCAAATGAATCTAATATATCCACATAATTCCAGGACATAATTCATCAAAAGAGTAAATGTTTTGATTATGGCATAAAATAGGTGACTAATAAAAATAAAGTGGTAAAATGGCCCCTACTGTATGGTTGAGGGTCCAAGCAATATCATTCTGACTGCATAATAAGAAGACAAGGAAACTGCCACGGACTAACCGCTTCCAGAAGAAATCAGTACTAAGACTTCTGCTCTGATTAGTGGGAAAACAATGCTACAGGATGTTTTAAAGTACTAATATTTTCAAAAAAAGAAGTTAAACTTTAGCAAACATTTAACTTAAAGTATTTAAATGATTCTTGCAGGTGAGTCTATAAATTTAAGGGTAGAGAGGCAGTGTGGTAATTTGAACAGTATAAACAATATATCCAATTTCACCAATTTGCTTTGAAGAAAAGAATGTAGTTGGCAGAATATTTTCTGTTAGAATGACAAAATATTTTAAACTAAACCTGAAACAATTCTGGTGTATCCTTGACAATGGAGAGTCTAGGGACATTTACGTTGACAAATGCCTAATAAGTTCCTTGACTTGGGTACAACAATTAATTAAATAGGCTATACTTCTAAGGTAGTGGAATGTATATTCCTAATACGTCTAAGCAGAAAAACTAATATTTATATAAAAATGAACAATTTTCAGGGCATCTTTAGTGTTCACAAACTGACAGTCTATTTTATTCTGTAATTTACTTACTTTTTATTTTAATTGAATCATATTTCATATTTATATTCCAATATTTTAGTTCTATGAATTTTCTGAATTATAATTTAGGAATACATTATTTATATCATCTGAAAAGATTTACATAATCTATGATATAAAGAAATAATTTAGATTTTCCTGTGAAATGACTTTGAATAATCAACAACATTTCATATTATTCAATGATAAATTACTGATAATGCATAATTTTCTTCTCTGACCTGATATTCCCCATTCAACTCAGTATTGATAGAAAAATGATATACTAAATGCTTCCTATTTGAAGTCATGGCTTTTAGGACCATATGACAACACAATCAAAATGTGTGGCTACATATAATTTGGGAATAAGTCACTAAAATGATGTTCCATGTTTAATTCATTCAACAAATATCCATTAAATTTCTATCACATGTCAAAAATGTGCTAAGATCTAGGAATACATTAAAATCATAAACTAGAATATGAATTGTTGACATGATATTAAAAGTAAAACTGAAATCTTCCTAGAATATTTGAAGGTAAGCCTTGAAGTCATCTAATTTTATTAAATACTTAAAATGTGAGAAGCAATGCATGTTTTGATAACTTTAGTGACTCAAATTCTAATAGGATCTCACATGTTTGAATAAATAATCTTAAGAATGGAATTTAGATAACACAAATTGGACTTTTTAACTTTTGTTATTATATTTTTTAATTTTGTCAGGGGAGGAGGTCACAAGAGAGAGGAGTGAACATGGAAAAGACTGGGATTTAACTAAGAGTTATCGGGGTGTATGATGTGAAATTTTCAAAGAATCAATAAAAAATAGACTTAAAAAAAGAATGGAATGTGCCCTTAACTCAAGTAGTTCTCATGTGATTGTTACGATAGTGGTGTTGACACTGTGTTATCAGAAGTACATTAGATAGACATAAGCTTGTCTTTTTAATCAGTGAATATGGGTGGTGTTATGTGCGTTAAGATTCTATTTTATGTACTACTCTTAGTACTAATACATACTCTTAATTTGAGGAAGTCTATATCGTTGTTGAGATCCCAGAAACTGTATTATTTATAGAATATAATTCCTTACATACTAAAATGGGACAGTGGGATATAGCATAATATGAAACATTTTGCTCTATAGCAATCAATTCTAGAAATATGAGACAAAAAGTAGTTAGGTTACTGAAGAAAGAAGAGTGGGGTATCATAAATTCTGCGCAAAGTGTACCTCCAGTTCATTAGCGATCTTCTCATGGCCTTCTTGCCTCCAAAATAAACAAATACTCTGCATCCTTCCTAGGAATGTTTTTGGAGCATCAGTTAGAAGACCTTTGAGAATGCACACATTACCCCAATGTTATCATAAGCACTGGGCAAATGAAAGCACAGATTTATGACTTTGAGTCTGTGAACATGCTGTGTTTAGTCTAGTTACCTACTCCATTTACATTATATTAACATTTATATAGATATTTAATGTAGATAATATATAACACAAACCAGAAAGTGATGGCTTTTATCAAGTTTTCAAAAGAAGCCTTACTGTTCACATGATTTCCTCTAGGATACAGGGCCAATATTCTAGAGACAAAGCAAGCTCCACACTGAGAGCTGGTTTCTTAAACTCCATTGTCTTCACATCACATTCTCCTCTTCTAGGAATACACAAACTGTGGGAGAAATTCAACAATTTGACCTTTTATACTCACCCACTATTTATTTATTAGTTCTACAAACACTTTTTGATCCACTCCTATATGCTTACATTCTAGCTAAAAGATACAAATGGGAATATGAAAACTAAAATTTGACTCTTTATACCAAGTATACCAACAGTGTAACAAGAAAATAATCTATAAAACTATAATTTTCTGAGACATTATTCTGACAACTCTAAACTAACCTTTGAGGAGATCACTGTCCCAATGACTGTTAGGACTAAAATGCAAATTCATGAGAACCAGAGGCATGAAAATACTGAAAAAGAAAGAAAGAAAGAGAGAAAAAGAGAGAGAGAGATCACAGAACTAGTAATACACAGACACCTTTCATCCCCTATGACTTATATACTGCCTCCATTCAGTATGAAAATTTATTCATAAAATATGTGCAGGGGTGGAAACATATGTCTATGAAATTTTACAAAATGTTAAATGAGTGTCTTACATCTGTCCTGTAAAATATCTAATAGTAAAATATAATATATAAATATAATTAAATTATGCTTCCTAAATATTTCTCTTACTCATGAATTTTGTTGATTCATTACAAAAATTTTAGCTACTTTCATGAATATTTTGGAAATGAGATACACTAGTAAATGTCAAAATAACTAAGTCAAAAGCTGCCTTCATTATATTAGCTTTTGCAGGTTTAGGTCAAATAATGTTGCTATTTTTTATATCTGTGAGCTGTCAATATTTTTATTCTCTAATACTCCAGTAGGTGTTGGCTGGTGAATGCAGAAAAGACTTTGCCTATGTATTTGTTTGGTAGAACAAGGCTAAATATTACTTAGAAATGAATAGATCTGTTCTTATTAATATTAATAGTGAACTTTTTTTCCTTTTAATAATTTAGAAGATATTTCTGCCTATGATCCTGGCTAGCAAAGCTCTTCCACTTTGGTATTCTGGAAACCTCTGTGAATAGTGAGAGAACAAACCAAGAATAAATCACAACCCCAAAATGAAAGCCAAAACCCACACAGCCTGAAAATTCTGGCTATAATGTTTGCCTTATATGAAGGTGGTTTATTCTTTCAATTCACTGTAAATATAGCACAGCAAAATCCTATGTCAGTTTATGTTTAATTCTCATTTCCACATGGAAATAACGTGATTATGGTGCATTGTCTTAGTACCTACTTTTTTTTGTTCCTCACAAAATACTGTTGCCATTACTTCTGACATTACACTTCCAGATTTTCAACTTGAGTCTATCTTTCATAAGCCTTGAACCCCTGTGTAATAATGTAACCTACTGTCAAGGACCACGTTTCCTATAGACAGACACTGATAAGAGTCAATCAACAAATCTATTTATCTATCTATCATTTGTGTATGTATATATTTATGTTTGTGTATATATATATATAAATTTATCTACCCACCCATACATTTGCCTGGATTCCATGTATCTGCATGCATATCACCAATATTTGAAATTTACATCTTTATTGATCTATCCATGTATCTGTTATATGTATCTATGTCTTTTATATTAACTATCTATGCTTCATTTACCCATACACATATATACACTACATACTATCCGGAACCATTAAAGTCCCAAGGTAAATAAGAAAAGAAATATGTTATATGGGACAGTCATATCAAGCAAATCTCATAAATTTATCTTTAGCAAAACCTTTTGGAACAACTTGTACGATAGTGTACATGCGACACACCTCATAGCTATTCCTAACAGAAGATAGAGTGTTTAGACTTACTGCCTTGAAGTTGTTTTATGGTCTGTTTCCAGAGGGCAGTGATTTTCATGCAATTTTGGTTATCAGAGAGCATAGGACAGGTCTTAGGGTCACTCAAATGCTCGGGGAGTTACTTCTTCAACACAGACACCCATGATGATGAGTATAAAAGAAAGTTACTGGAGATCTATGAACACGGAAAAAGCAAAGGAATACAAGAGGATGCAGTAGGGAATTTACAGTTTCTGCCACAACCAAGTAATTTCTATGCATGCTGACTAGTTTTATATCAGTTTGATAGAACCTACAGTCCCCAGAAAAGAGGGTGGCTCAACTGAAAAAACTGCCTCTATCAAATTTGGCTGTGGATATGCCTGTAGGGTTTTTCTTAATTAATGACTGGTAGGAGAGAGCCAGGCCTATTGTAGGTGGACCCATCCTTGGCTGGTGGTTCTGGGTTCTATAAGAAATCAGCTGAGCAAGCCATGGTAAGGAAGCCAGTATGCACCATTTCTCCAGGGTCTTTGCATCAGCTCCTGCCTCCAGGTTTCTGCCTGTTTAAATTCTGTCCTGATCTCCTTTGGGGTTGAACTGTGAAGCTGAAGCATAAGCAAAATAAATGCTTTTCTCCCCAAATTGCTTTGGTCACAGGGTTTCATCATAGTAATAGTAACCCTAAGACATCACTGCATATAACAGGATGTATTATTGTCTGTATCACTACTTAAGAAATATTAGACATGAGATTTATATTCTGGATTTTTTAATTAAGAACATTTTACTAGGCATTTTGGTGTATGTCTGGCATCCCAATACTTAAGAAGTCAAGGCAGGAATATTACAAGTGTGAGGCTATCATAGAAAGTCTACAGGCTACAAAAAGGCTTCTTGTCCACTAAACAAAATTGCAAAGAAGTGTTTTCATGCAAGATAACAGAGAAAAGTCCATTTTAACTCAGTTTATTCACAGAAAGGGAAATATATCGACTCACAAACATGTAGTTAAGCCAGATTATTAACTAAGAATAGTTTGTCTGAACCAGAGGAAGCAGAGCTTTGGTACTTACTGGTTCATCTTTATTTGTTTTCCTTTCTCAGACCTACTTTATTCCATTCAATAGGTCCCTTTAACTATTGATGTCATGCCTGAAAATATGTCTTTCTCATGGATCTATTGGAAATAGATCTACCTGAAGATCCAGCCATACCACTCTTGGGCATATACCCAAAAGATGCCCCACCATACTACAGGATCATGCATTCCACTATGTTCAGAGCAGCCTTGTTTGTGATAGCCAGAAGCTAAAAACAATCCAGATGTCCCACAACAGAAGAATGGATACAGAAAATATGGTTTATTTACACATTTAGGAATACTACTAAGCTTTTAAGAACAAGGACAATCAGAGTTTTGCAGACAAATGGATAAACTAGAAAATATCATCCTGAGTGAGGTAACTAAGACTCAAAAGGACAGGAATGGTATGTACTCACTAGTAAGTGAATATTAGCCAAATAAATAAATAAATAAATAAATAAATAAATAAAGCACAAAATACCCAGGATATAGTCCTCAGAACTGAAAAAGGTTAAGCTGAAGGGCCCAAGTGAAGATGCATCAATCATAGGAGGGAGGAGGGAGGGATGGTCCTGGGTTGAAAAGGGGACAGGGTGGGTAAGAGGGGAACATGATCAGGTATTGGGTTGGGGAAAAGGAATGAAGTCCTGAGGGCCAACAGGAAGAATGAAAACAGGCCACCTTGAGAGAGGTAGGAGGTGGGAGGACCCTCCGGAATGTACCAGAGATCTGGGAGGTAAGAGACTCTCTGGACTCAAAAGGAAGGACCTTAGATGAAATGTCCTACAGTAAGGAGAGAGAACTTGTAGAGCCTAGCTCCAGCAGAAAGATAGGGCATCAAGTGAGGAATGGTTTTGACACCCTATAGTCAAAAACTCTGACCCATAATTGTTCCTGTCTGAAAGAACTGCAGGGAAAAAAATGGAGAACAGCCTGAGGAAAAAGAGGTACAGTGACAGGCCCAAGGTAGAATCCATCTCAAGGGGAGGTCCCAAGGCCTGACACTATTACTGAGGCTCACAAAAAGGGGTTTATCATGACTGCCCTCTGAAAGATCCAACAAGCGGTTGAAAGAGTCAGATGATGATATTTACACCCAATCAATGAACACAAGCTGCTGTCCCCTGTGGTTGAGTTTGGGAAATGTTGGAAGAAGCTGAGAAGGAGGGCAACCCTGTAGGAGGACCAGCATTCTCAATTAACCTGGAGATGGAGAGGTGAGTATGGGATGTGGAACAGTGAGAGGGCGGACCAGGAGGGGATAATATCTGGAGTTTTTAAAAAAGATTAAATAAAATCCAAAAAAGAATTGTTTTTAATTGACTATATTTGTTAAAAGAATTTTCTTCTTCTAGAATTACTGTGGACAGGTATATGTGTAGTCTATTCGTTCACTATGCAACACAAAACCAACCTAGAAGGGTACTTGTGGGTAGCAACGTAGAGACAAATAGGATAATGGATGCTTTGGTTTATATAATAAATTTAGCACTGGCAAAGCAAAATATCTTATTAAATCGATATGTCAGGTGTCAGAAAAAATTAATGAAAACCAAGTAAAGCTAATAATATATCTTATGTTATCTGGGCTTTTGGTTTTTAATTATTTACATAATCTTTAAAAATATTGTTACATTTTTCATAAAACCATTTTAAACATAATAACAGCAAAATCTCTTCAAAAACTACATGTTTCTATTCATGAGGTTCATGTAGGTAGCACATATATGGAATAATGAATTGCCACTCATACTTTGACCTCTGCAATAAATTTTGATATTGCCAGAATACAAAATAAGGAAACTAGAATTTGGTAAGACTTTAAAACTTTGTCTTTTCTATTTTAGTTAATTGGGCTTGAAGTTAGCTCTGCTGATAAATTTGGAACCATAGCTTTGGTAGCTTCCATCTTTTTAAAAATATGTACAATAAAACATTATCATTGTTTATTCAAGTGTGGGTTTTATTGTGTACTTGTGCCTGACCTGGTACTCACTATTAAATCAGGCATGTGTCTAAATCACAGAAATCTACCTCCCTCTGCCTCCTGCAGTCTTCCTTAATGTTTAAATGGGAAAGAATAGTGTGTCATCTCACCACCATTAAGTATAAAGACACTGTTCAAAATATGATCTATAGAAACTTCATTAGGGAACAAAACACTAGATACCAGAGGGGCTTCCATGAGAACAGCAAATACAAGGAAGGCATGTAATATTTTCCTACTAAAGAAGAGGAGGAAGGCTGGTGGAGTAGAGGTGAGGAAGCAGGGAGAAAAGGTTGGAGAAGAAAACAACCAAGAAGATAAAAGATGCTTTAGGACTCAACTTTCATATTTCCTTCATGTACTCAATTAAAACTCATCTCCCCAAAGCTATGATTTTTCAATATTTAGTATTTTAATGAAAGCTGTTCTATGACCCGGCAACTCATTGGTAGTTAACATAGAAAGACAGGTGGAGAATCACAGATGACATCATACTTTTCCTTTCATCTGCCATTCCTTTTTATGTTTAATTCCCATTCACTAATCCATACTTTGGCACTAATAGTATTGATACTACTAGTAACTAGTATTTATCTTTTCAGTATTTTATTTAACCGAACAAAAAGCAGTACTCATAAAATATTTTTTGTTTTGTATCTTTTTTTTATAGAAAAAAGTCTCACAAATTCAATAGGATGTTTATTTTATAGTTTAGAGAGATACAAAGGCTTATAGAATTCTCCTTGGACTGGAGAAATAGCTTAGTCAGGAAATTTCTTGTCCTGTAAGCTTGGGGACCTAAGTTTGATCCCCAGAACTTATGTAAAAGATGGACATGATAGCACTTGTTTAGCCTTTGAGAGATAGAGACAGGCTAGACTGACCAGCAAGTCTGGCCAAAATTGTGAGTTCTGGATACATTGAGAGACCATGTCTCAAAATATTAGGTGTGAAGTGATTGACAAAGATATGGAAGACATCTGAAGTCAAACTCTGAGCTACACACACACACACACACACACACACACACACAAACACACATACACGACATGAAAACAACATGGAAAAAGAGGCTGAGGAACAAAAATTTTCCTCTAGCCCACTCACACACTTGCACACATATGTGTGCCTGCACACATACTGAGGGTAAATTCAGCTTAATTTTGAGTAATTTTCACTCACAACTGAAAAGATATTTAACTTTTTTTTTATAAAGTCACACAGAAGTTCTGGGGCAGTGCCTTAAAATGTAGAAAGACTTTGAAATTTAACTTAGAAAATGTAGAATATATATATATATATATATATATATATATATATATATATATAT
>JADRCH010000243.1:6574946-6630206 GCA_019843965.1 Rhynchomys soricoides
TTATTATATTTTTCACAAGAGCAAGGGGAAAAACAATAATGGGCAGAGTCATTTGAAACCATGATGCAAAATACATTTTATTTACTTATTTATCTATTTGTTTGTTTATTTATTTATAACAACAAAATTACTGAAACAACTGTCTCCCTAGAAGTCCTTGATATATACATGTGTGTGTGTGTATGTGTGTGTGTGTGTGTGTGTGTGTGTGTGTATGTATGGGTTTTCTTTAATCATAAGATCAAATGATCAAATGGGTGAAGTCTTCAACATCGTTATTTTCATTATCTTCAGAACCATAACTTGAAGTCTTAGATGTCCAAAGCTTCATTTTGGACAAACCTTTTGGCAACTCATTTTCTCCAAGAAACAAGAGATCCAGCTGCAGAAGGCTGGATCATTTTCAGTGTTCTCCTTAGGACAGGACTATTCTTCACATTTTCTTGGGCTCCTTGCTGTTTCTGCTTCATACTGATATTCATTTTTCAGCAAGTGGGCTAGAAGAAGTGACTGGTTAGAGGAGGTGGAGGGATAAATTGGCTAGAGAGGCACCATAGCCATGAAAACTCATAAAGGATGTCTTAGTTAAAGTTTCAATTGTTGTGAAGAGACACCACGACCAAGGCAATTTCTCATAAATTTGCGCTGGCTTACAGGTTCAGAGGTTCAGTCTATTATCACCAAGACAGGAAGCGTGGCAGCCTCCAGGCAGTCATGATACTGGAGGAGCTGAGAGTTCATTGTTCCAAAGTCAAACAGGAGAAGATTCTCATTGCTATTTTTCTATTCTTACATTTTATAACAAGAAGGAAGAATTGTATAATTTTCTTTGTGAATTTAGAAATGTTCATGACAAGTTTTTTTTCCTTGAGACTCAAAGAACACTTTGAACTTGGAATCTTTATAGTCTTCTAAATAATATTAGAACTTACAAGACTATGAGGAGTTGGAAATAGAGTAAATGCTTCTTTCATAATGAAACTTACTTTAGGAGCTCAATGGTGAAATGTTTTGAGTTATTGAAGATACATTTGTATGTTGAGTTTATAAGTAATGGATCTCTAATAGTTAATTTTGATTGTTAAGTTGATCATAAAGTCATGATCATGATGAAATCATAAGTGTCTATACAATTAGGAAAACACTAATATGGGTATGTCAGGATATTTCCTGAGAAAAATAATAGGAGGAGTAGTCTCAACCTAAATATGGAGGCATAATTCCAACGACTGGGGTTGTAAATGGAATTAAAATGGAGGCAATATAGAAAGAGCGGCTAGCTTAGGCATTCTCTATCTTGACTCCTGGATACAAGTGAGCCTCTCTGCTCCATCCTGCTTTCTTTGCCATGATATATTTACATCTCTTAATCTTTTAGTAAAAACCTTCCTTCACAAAAAAATATTTTTCTTTGTTTTGTGATCCTCTATTTTGATACATGATGGACATGCTCAATCTTTATAGAATATATATCTGCCTTGAAAAATATGTAAGGGTCTTCCGTTTTTAATGTGAAAAGCCAAGAGACATTCTTAATCAATATTACCTTAGAACTAAGCCTAGAAAGTCAAATTTATGTCTCCATGACCAAACTAAAGTAGTAACTAATAAGTGTAAAAGGTCCTAGGCTAGTTACTAGTTCAGTATATAAAGTGCTTGCTGCACAAGAATGAAGACCAGCATTATGATCTGCAGGAGGACCCACTAAAACTAGCTATACAGGTGATTCCAGCATATCTATAGTGAGATCAGAGGCAGATATAAGAGAAGCCACTAAAAATCTGTAAGCCACTGGTACATGCAATGGTGAACAACAAGAGATATGCATGATGTCTTGTGCACACACACACACACACACACACACACACACACACACACACACTTGCACACCGGGGGGGACTATGAAAAAATTTCAAATAGGCCCTTTTTTTGTAAGATGATTTTTCTATGCTTATATTGTTAGTGGGACCAGCCAGTGCCACAGATCTTGATGCAGATTCAATGATTGAGAAAATCCAGTCATAAACAGTTTGGAGAGCAAGAAATCTCAAGTGTCCATGTTACTCTGGAAATTTTTGCCCTCTCTATGTATTGCATGTTTTAAATCACACCAAGGCAACTAAATCTATTTAAGTAATGATATTATTTCAAGGGCTTTTTTATGTATTAACTATTTTCATGTTCAAAATAACTGTCAGATTAAAGGTAGGTAGGGGAGAAGAGGGACCACTGAAACAAGAGCTCACCAAAAATGACAAGGAAAAGTCATGTGTTGTGTAGACTCCTGAAGTGTACGACATTTGGGTGAATACTAAGGCATTCTTAGAGCAATGTCAGCATTGCTGCACATGCTGACAAATTTGCAAGGAAAACAGGGTGTTGTGCATCTGCTATGAGTACTTCACATCTGTAAGCAAGGCAAGATTCTTGACCCAAAGGAATTTAACAAAAGGCAGACATGAAGCAAGTAGTCATCTCACAGCAAACAACAAAATAACCTTTAATAATTTGCACAATGCCTGGAAATAAAGTTTGGGGATAGACATGAAAAGATAAATGGGATCAGCAATATCGTAATGAATAGTAAACGTTTATGTATGCTCTACTCAGGAAAACAATTTGAATGTAATGTGATTCTCTGCAAGGATGCATGACTCAAAAGCAGAATTGAATGTAGAATACAGAGGATGAAAATGAGAGCTGTGTATGAAAATACAGAATCAGAATAGAGTTAGGGTCAAAGACCAGGTAAATTGCTCTACAATCTCAGATTAATGAAGAAAATAAATAGTGAAGAAAGAGTGTTCTCACGTCCATGTCACTGGTTTTATTTTCTAAATATTCTTATTTTTTCATTGCCATCATTCTAATGTTTACAGTCTTTGTATTAAAAAAGTATCTTTGAGGAAACCTGAGTTTACTGATGCTGGCTGATCTTTTTTTTTTTTTTTCTCTACGTTGATTCTAGAGTAAGACAAATGGATTCTCAAAAGTCTAAAGGAGGCATCAGAGTTTTAATAAGCTCTAGAAAAATGTATTCAACGTAGTCCCCTACCCAACTCCTGACAGAGTACGTCAGAGGCAGGTCAAGTTTCAGAAGAGGGATTTCAGTGTGAGTAATTACATGCTGCAGCATAGTATCCTTAAAACTACACACATGCTGGACAAATGCTTATTTGTGGTTATAAAGGGGTAAAGTTGCTATAAAAATAGTACACCTTATAATAGTACCATATGCCATAATTTACCTCAGCTCTATCTGAAGTGTCATATCAAATTTCAGACTTAATATTTAGTAACTAACAATTTAATGTACAAATCTGCAACCTAAGCTACAGAATCATTTCAAAACACAAGCTGTTATTTTTATATGGAAAAAATATGATGGACCATGCCAACCACCAAAGGATTATCCAGAAGGTAGAATAGACTTATACTCATGAAAGATATACAGCCCATTTCAAATACCTTACAAAACAGTGAGTTAACTCAATGCAAATACTCAGAAAAGAAACAATGATTCATAAATGGTAACAAATTTATCTCATACTGGTGAATACAATGGATTTGAGTGCAATCAGACTGCATTATGTACACATGTAAATTGTCAAAGAACACATTTTATAAAGCAAATAGCACAAGTATAGTTGATGGGTACAGAGTCTCCAAGAAAAAGAATCAAAACCCTTTGGCAAAATGTACTAAAACTCCATTTTATGTCAGCCACAACAACTGCCTGTGATTTCTGATCTTTTTTTCTTGGGTGGTGGTAAGCAATTAGCATTCAGTGTTTTTGTATTTTCGCCATCCAAAGTAAATCTTTCAAATAAAAATAACAATTGAAATAGAAATGTCAACAAACATATTTTCATGTATTTTAACAATTCCTTGAGCTGTTGCACAAGATGAATCTTGTATGAATTTAACTATTACTGCTATCACAAAATATCTGACATAGATCATATACGAACAGGGATTTATTTTTCTCACAGTCCTGGAGGTTCAGTGGCTGAATGTTAGCACTAGCTTAGTTCTGTTGAGAGCCCACTGTAGTTGCAATCATGACCATAGTACCTATGAAAATGACCACATGGAAAAGCCAGAAGCTACAACTAACTTATTGTATGAGATATTCATGTATAAATCCCTTGTGATAGAGGAATAACCAGAGACCTGCTTATCATCCACTAAGCCTAAGCTTATAAAAGTTCTGTTACCTTTTAACATGGAGTCACATCAATGCAGACTCTCTTAGTGCAAAACTATTCCTGGTTTATATAAAATTTAAAAGTTAATACATCTATAGTATCTTTGAGATATAACAGCAATCCTGCCCAACCTCTGATTCGCAAAATCTTTCTGTTCTTTTTCACTAGAATGCTTCCTAAAAAAAAATTCAGAGTTTTCTCTTCTCTAAGACTTATGACAAGAACTCAATCATGAGTTCCTAATCATTTTTACAGTACCAGGCATGAGTTATGTCCTGTACAGTAGTCCCTAAGTCCAGTCAGAAAAATGGTTTGCCCTTCCCATGAACTTCATATCATGATTGTTTGAATGGATATAACTTAGTACATCACTTATTACTGTAGCTCACAGGACTCAGCTGGGTAAGACTACTAACTTTTATTGTCCAGCAGACCATAAAAATCTCTCCTGCACTGTGAAAGTCAGCAATAAGGACAAAGTGTCAGGTCCTATTGTCTACATGCCTCATGATCCAAGTCTGTGGTATCTTCAGAGAAAGAGTCTTGCCATAAAATTTTAGTGGGTATCCAAGAGCAGTAACAATAACCAGCATTATTTGGGAATTCATGCAACATACCTTGCTCTGTGCTTTTTATTCCATAATATATAAAGATTTTGCTGTTTTTATGTTTGAAATTAAAATATATTTACATCATTTCTCCATCAGTTATCTTAAAAACCCACCATACAACCCTCCTTTCTCTCTTTCAAATTTCTCTCCTCATTTTTCATTAATTGTTGTTAGTCCATATATATGTATGTATATATGTACATATATTTTATTTATAATTTTAATTTTTATTAAAAATATTTTTTATGTAATACATTCTGATCATAGTTCCCCTCCTACAATTCCAACCAGATCATCCCCACCGACCTATGCACTCAAATCCTCATTGGTTTTTTTTCGTCTCTCATTAAGAAACAAACCAGTAACTGGAAAAAAACAAACAAAAATAAAAAAAGGAGCCAAAAGAAAATCACAACAGACACAAACAGACAAAGACATAGAGACACACATAGACACACAGAAATTCCATAAAAACCTATTTGAAAACTTTAATAATTAACAAAATATCTGTAAGGAAAGAAAAGAAAAACATCGCCCTGAAAAAAAAACACTATGAAGCAAACTCCCAACAAAACTATCTCTGAGTTCATTTTGTGTTGTCTGTATACTCTTGGGGAATGCACCCTGCCTTCATGTGGTTTATATATGGAGAAAACTAATTTTTCCTTTGCAAAGAAATTGTCAATTAGATATAGCTTCTGGGTTAGGAGCAAGTGTTTGTTTCCACTTCGTCATTCAGTGCTGGGATTCCAGGTAGTTTAGAGATGTATTGGCCTTGTCCATTCTGATACAGTCTCTGTGAGTTAACATATGTGTCAGCCATATTGTGTCTAGAAGGCCTTTTTGCCATGGTATCTTCTCAAATGGCTTACAATATTTCCACTTCCTCATCCATGAAGTTCCTGAAGTCGTCATGGAAAGGGTTTGGGGAAACATCCAAGATAGGACTGAGTATTGAAAGGTTTCTTACTCTTTAAGTTTTGTCCAGCTGCATGCCTCTATTTGTTCCAATCTATTACAGAAAGATGTTTCTGAGATGATGACTGAGCAAGACACTGATTTATAATGATAGCAAAGTGTCATTAGGAGTCATTTTATTACTATGTTCCTTAAGCAGAACAGTAGTATTTGGTTTTCTCCTAGGTCCCTGGTCTAGCTATTCTCTAGTTCTTGGCAACCCAAATGTCACACTTAGGATCCCATGGAGTTGACCTTATATCAAATCAAATGAGAGTGGTTGGTTGCTCCCACAAATATTCTGTCACTATCACACCAGTAAATCTTGTAGGCAGGCCATCATTGTATATCAATGGTTTTGTAGCTGGGTTAGTATTGACCTTTCTCTTCTGGTATAGCATATCTTCCAGTATCGTGAACACTAATCAGTACAGGTAAACATAGACACCAGCTTACTTCTTGCTGTTCAATGCATTATATATGTAGGTGCTGTCTCCAGCAATTGAGCTTTACCATCAGTGGGTAGAGAGAAACCAATAGCCTGGTTGCTTTGGGGTTTCCATGGGTCCCTTTAACCAACAATTCATTTAAATATAATCTATTCCTAGAAGGTTTATTTACTGGTGAGAGATATCTAGTTGGGACTTTGACTATCCCATTATTTGATCATTTCATCTAAATTTTTCATATATGTATATCTTTTAAGAAGCTTTTGTTATAGTAGATTTTCATATTCAAATAGTGCTGACTTTTAGCTGTCCTTCCAATGTTCATTCCTGTACCCTCCTATTCCCTCTCTTCTCCATTTAATACTCCTCTTAAAGAATCTTTCTCAAAAGATTCTTTCCTACCCCATAGTCCCTTAGTCTATTTCTAACCTCTGCAGCTCACAGATTTTAGTCTGCTTTAAATATAACCTGCTCATACTGTATAATGTTAGTTGTGTGTATGATTTGAAGGATGATTATTTGGTATTGCATAACCTATTGGTGTGCTCTTCTGTAGGGAAGACTATGTCTTCCACCTTCAGTATTCCTCAGTTGCCTATAGTACTCTGGTGTTGGGTTGGGCAGACTTGTGCTCATCCATATCTACTTTGGCATTCCTACTGATATTACCTCTGTTCAATTCATGTTTAGGAAGTTATATGAATGAGACTTTATGGGTGTCAGAGACTCATGCTTGCAGCTATTTTTCCTGATTCTCTATCTCTTTCAATCTTTCTGCCACCTCTTCTGAAATGTTTCCTGAGCCTTGAGTGTGGGAATTGTTTTGTAAATTTATCTATTGGGAATGGGCTCAACTGCTCTGTATTTTGACTAGTCATGGTCTTCTGTAGTGTTTCTGTCTGTTGCAGAGAGAAATTTTCTTGATGTAGAGTGAAAACTGCATTTATCTCCAAGTATAAGGACAAAAGAATTATAATTTAGTTGATGATGACTATTGTTCCAAGAAATTCCCAAACATTATAACATGTTGCTATTGCCCTTAATAGACCCCCAGAGGTAGAATGTAAGTTCTCCCAGAAGTAGAAGGTAAGTTCCTATTTCTGAAGATACCATGTACTTTAGATTCATAAAGACTACCTTTAGGGTACCTGAGGATACCAGGCAAGCTTCTTAAAGAAGGAAGGAAGCAACAGTCCTACCTACCTATGATGCTAATGAATCACTGAAACGACCAGCATGGAATAATAACCCTACTGATGCAGTAATGGCATGCCTACCATCATGATAATTAACAGTTCTCTAATTGGACTGAAGCTTCACTCAACAAGATAGGAATCATTCTTGTTGCTGGAAACTTAGTTAACTCCCGAGGGTTATGTTGTGGATCTTGGAAGACAATCTACAACTACCATTGCATGAAGTCTTTTAAATAATAAGAAGAAAACAGAAAAAAAAAAGCTGGGTGGGAAGACCACTGAAAACAATTAGTGTACAGTAAAAGGAGTCTTAACATGTTTCCAAATATACTCTTCTAGTATCCACACACAGGCTACTTGTTTATACCCCAAATGTCCTTGTTTACTGGCATAACATCATTCACTTCCTATCTCCATCTGTAAGAGCCCTGGCAATCCCTCAAGTACTATCTCAATAGTGCTTTACTGTTTTCTCTCATCTGCAAACAAATGGAATTTTCTCCTTTTGTAATCTCCTTGGGGTTTCTTCCACCATTACTGTGCTTATTTTACATAACTTTG
Source organism: Rhynchomys soricoides (assembly GCA_019843965.1). NCBI lineage: Eukaryota > Metazoa > Chordata > Mammalia > Rodentia > Muridae > Rhynchomys > Rhynchomys soricoides. The sequence continues at coordinate 6,582,929 of JADRCH010000243.1, forward strand.
TATTGTTTGGTGTATTTATCTGATTCAAAATGCTTAAATCTTAAACTTGTATTTTGTAGTATTTTTATCCCTGACACTAAAAATTTGGATAAACATTAGTCATTCTGAAGATGAATAAATTTAGATAAATTTTGGCAAGTAGTACTCATCACTTAAAGAAAATATCGATGTATTGCCCTCATTTTGGGTGAGGATTATGAAGAAATGAACCCAGAGTCTTACAAATGCTAAACTTACATTGTATTATTGAATTAGACTCTTTGTCTCTGCTCCCAATTTTATAAACAATGGGTTGAGTTATGTAACAGTACTCTAATACTAGCACAAAATATACTACTCATAATCAAATATGACTAAGTTGTAAGAAAATTGAGGTTCTAAGTAGTCTCATTTGAATGTTTTGTCATAATGTTTCACATCTATGGAAAAATGTGCTTCTAATTTTTATTCTTAAACTGAATGTATAAGCATATAATATCCATGAAGATGACATAATAGCCATAAACTTGATCACATATCACTAATTATAGGTTCAGTTTTCGTTAGCAATTCTGTAGAAACCCAACAAAGAGCAGATGTTAGTCCTTGAAATTGAAGAATATTATTCATGTTAATAAAATTCACTTAAAACATTGTTTTTAATAACAAGAACAATTTCTGTTATAACTATTTGATACATTTATTTTTAAATCAGTCAGAAAATTAAGAGTATCATTATAGAATTAACATTAATTTATAAAAATCCTACAAAACCAGTAGCAACACACAAAACCAGCACACACATAGCACCTACTACATGTGAAATACTCATCTAAGTTATGTTTTACACATGCTAACACAATAGACATCCCTGAGACTGGCACACAGACACTATTGTTAATGTTTTCCTTTGTAGTTGAGAAAGCTGGATCATACCCAGGCTGTCTTTCCTTATGCTGAGATTTACTACCAGACCTAGAATCAAGCAATCAGAATCTATGCCTTAAAAATTCATGCCATATGGAATAGATGCCGTCTTTGCTCTTAATTTGATTATTTTTCACATGAGCAACCTAAGGTTTGGCAGGCAGAATCAGAATTAGAAGTTATCTGTTCTGTTCGATAAATCTTGCTTTGTTTTGGCATGGTTTTGTCTTACCAGTCTTTTGTTTGTATATTATGGTTTATAATTTTGTGTTTTTATGGGTTATATTTGTTTCTGGACATGTGTATGTGCTTCTGCTTTTTCTTTGGCTTATTATTTTATTTTGGTTTGTTTGTTGTTTTTTGCCCATTTCTTGATTTTCTGAAGAGCAAGAGAAGTAATGCCACAGAGTGGGTAGGTGGGCAGGGTAATGTTGGGGGAAGGGAACTTTATCAGAATATATTATATGAAAAGAACTAGTTTCAATAATATATATTTATGTATATCAAAAAATAAAATGTCTATATTTTAAACAAAAAATAAACACATAAAGATTGTACTACAGACTGAACACTGAATGTAAAACAAACTGCAAGGGATCAAGCTCTCCACATTATTTTTTAAAGTACTATGCTAAGAAAGATAATAAGGGGTTGAAAAGTGGCTCGATGGTTAAGTGTACTGCCTGCTCTTCCAGAAAATGGGGCTTCAATTTCCAGCATTGACATGGTGACCCACAACTGTTTGTAACTCCAGTCACAGGAGATCCAACCTCCTTACAGATAAATACATGCAGGCAAAACACCAATGCACATAAAATCAAAATAAGTAAATCATTTTAAAAAATGAAAGCTAGTGAAAGGATGAGCATATAAGTCAGGCCATAACAGCTTGCCTAGCACACACAAAGTCCTGAGTTCAAATCCCCAACACAGTACATACTGGACGGTATGGTGATGCATGCCTACAATTCCAGCACTTACTGTGGAAGTTGGAGCAGGAGGGTCAGAAGTTTAAGGTTATCCTATGCTATGTAGGAAATCTGAAGCCAGGTTAGGCAATATTCAATCCTGCTTAAAAGTGTAAAACAAAATAAAGGAAGGGAGAAAGGGAGGCAGAGATATATAGAAAGCCATATAGTACTTCTTAATTCTAGTTATATTCTGTATATTCTGGATGTCTGTCTCACAGCTTACATACTTCTGTATTTTCATTAAAAGCCTTAAGAAATTGAGATGAATTACTCTTCTTTTAATAAGGATTTTCATGTAAATCAAAAGAAATATATTTTTCAAACACATTTGATTATTCATTAGGTAACCTTCTTGCCTTTGGGATATACTGTACACATATAAATATGCTAACAATTTGTTTAAAGTTCTTTATGACTTTTTTCAAATAGAACATTATTTACTTTTCTGCTTAATGTTTTGCTATGCAAGTAAGCAGTTGCTGTGTTCAACTTGAATGGATTCCTTCTGATGCCTCAAAGTAAATCAAATTATACAGCCAGCAGAGATATCGCTAAAGCCTATGTAAATAAAAATATATAAAAAAATTAAATATAACCTGTCATTTGCCTTGTGACTATTCAGAGTAAAACCATTTATGTTGTTCCAAATAAAACGATTGAGCATCAGAACTCTCCGCTGGGCAATGGGTAACTAAGAATGAACACTTTAACAGGGAGAGAAAAGGCCCTTTGAAGGCCCGTTCAGTCCCAGACCCATGATTCCTTTCTGCTTTACCAAGTTCCAGACCCACTAAGAATAACTACAGGACTTTCTTTCATCAGCCTGAGAGCCACTGAGGGTGACTTCAAAGTGGATTGTCACAACAGTGGCAGTAGTCTGCAAATATATACAGAATAATATGGAAGCTACTCAGGGTGAGGTTCAAAGAAGCTTTCAAGCAGGGAAGGTCAAATGCAGAACCTCTCAAAGCGGTTTTGTTCTGTGTTTCTCCCTACCATTATGGTTTCTCAAGGAGCCAGGTTTCAGAAGTTTGGACCCTTCCTTCTACAGCTTTATCCTCATCTCCTCTCAACTTCTAACTGGCTGCTACAGACCCTCACATACCTTTTTTTCTTCTCACTAAGGATTTTTGCAATAATACATTAATGAGGGAGGAATGACAGCCATTAAGAGCACTTGTCTTCTCAGAGGACTGAGGTTTGATTCCCAGCAATCACATGGTGGCTAGTCACTGTCATAACTCCACTTCCAGGGAATCTTACATCTTCTTTTAATTTATGAGGGCACAGGCCACACATGTGAAATTTTATATATATATATATATATATATATATATATATATATATATTCATTCAAAACCAAAACACTCATACACATGAAATAAATAAAAAATCTAATTATGATTATGAAATAGTAATAGGTTTTCAGCCACCAAGTTTCCTCCAACATTTCTACAGAACAGAAACTAAGGCTTGAAAACAGAGGAAGTGCATTTTGGTTAGGAATTAAGTCCATTACACATACGACACAGTGAATAAATGTTTTTAAGTGAAACAAAAGAGAAGAAAGAAGTACAAAAAGAAAGGACATAGGGAAAAACAGACAGAGTAAAATAAACAATGCTTAGCAAAACTAATGTGACTGATAAAATATGCACCAATGCCTGACCCTATACTGATGCCATGTTGTGTTTACAGACAGGAGCCTAACATTACTGTCCTATGAGAGGCTCTACTAGCCGCTGACTGAGACAGATGCATATACTCACACCCGAGTATTGGACTGAGGTCAGGGACTCCTATAGAAAATTTAGGGGAAGGGTTGAAGGAACTGAGGAGGATGGCCATCCCATAGGAAGACCAACAGTGTCAACTAACCTGGACCCCTGGGAGCTCCCGGAGTCTAAGCCATGAACCAAAGATGATTCACAGGCTGGTCCGAGAACTACCCTGGCATATGTACAGCAGAGGACTGCTTTGCCTGGGAGAAGATGTGTTTAGTTCTGTAGAGAATTGATGCCCTAGTGAAAGAGGATGCCCCAGGGAGGGAGGATGGGGCTGAAGAACTCTGGGAGGGAGAGGGGAAGAGGGTAACATTTTGAATCTAAATAAATAAAATAATAAAAACAATTAAAATATGCATCTCTTATTAAGTTTCATGAAAAGTGTCTATCTATATTTTCTTCATCCCTGGTTTTTCTCCTCTTCTTCTTGTTCTCTTTTTCTGTTTTTGTATATTCTTATCAAACTATTATCTTTTCCTCTACTTTGATGGTTTGAGGGTAAATTGGCCCCATAAGCTCATAGGGAGTGTCATTATTAGGAGATGTGGTCATGTTAGAGGAAGTGTGCCATGGGCGTGGGCTTTGAGGTTTCAGAAGCCCAAGCCAGGCACAGTATCTAGTTTTTCCTGCTGTCTGCCTATCTGGATGTAGAACTCTCAGCTACATTTCTATCACCATATCTGCTGTGCCACCATGCTTCCCACCATGCTGACAACAGACTAAATCTCTGAATTGAAAGCCAGCACAATTAAATGTTTCTTTATAAGAGTTTCTATGGTCATGGTGTCTCTTTTCAGCAAGAAAAACTCCAACTAAGACAACTACCTTTGCTACCAGCAAAAATATTGCATGAACCTATACAACCTTACAAGCTATAAGCGAGCATGCTGCAGCTAGACATTTCAGTTCAGTCTAACTATGAATTATAATGAGACATAAAAAGATAAATATGAAATAATTCCAATGACAATTTAAAAAATTAATAATGGCCATAACTGAAATATATTAAAGAAAATGAGGTAATGTTACATCTTTATATATCAGTAAATTTACCATGGAAAAAGAAAAAGAAAAACTATACTGTTGATCATTCAATGTCAGCATTACATTTGGTCATATTATAAATATTTTAATTTATTATCAGGCAAGTTCTTTTATTAGCAAACTCTGAAAATCATGAAGGTGAGTAAATTTTTAAATATGCTAAAAAGGCTAATTTTTTAACCTTTTTTGAAACTTCAGTCCTACCAGGAACATTTTAAGTCATCAGTTATTTTCTTGAGATGAACAATCAGCTTATTGAAACTACAGGTAAATATGTGGCCTAAGATGGGACATGATAAAAGTATCATCCATAAACAATTATCTATTATAAGTTATTGCTCTTGCCCTTGGAGTTTATGACATATCAATCTAGCAGGGAGATAGACATCAGGTAGATAGATGCATAGAGATATGAAAGACGATGGACAGAAATAGAGGCAAATGAGAGAGGAAGAGTTTGTAGAAATGAAAGAGGAATAAATAAAAAGTATAAAAACTAAATAAAGTTTTAAAATAATCAATTCAAAGGAAAAAGTTGTAAAATTTGTTTGAAGTTCATATTAAAAACTTTTTTTATTTGTTTTATTTTATTTACTTGTATTTCAAATGTTGTCTACCTTCCTGATTTCCCCTCCACAAACATACTATCCCATCCTCCCTCCCCTTGCCTCTATGATAGTGCTCCTCCACCCAGCCACCCACTTCTACCTCACCATCCTAGCATGCACCTACACTGGGGCATTGAACCTCCATAAGACCAAGGGTCTCCCCTCCAACTGATGCCAGATAAGGCCATCCTCTGCTACATATAAAGCTGGAGCCATGGGTCCCTCCGTGTGTACCCTTTGGTTAGTGGTTTAGTCCCTGGGAACTCTGGGGGGTCCAGTTAGTTGATATTGTTGTTCTTCCTATGGGGTTGCATAGGAACCCCATAGGGGTTCAGCTCCTTCATTCCTTCCCTTAGCTCTTCCATTGGTGTTCCGGTGCTCAGTATGATGGTTGGCTGTGAATATTCACATCTGTATTGGTTGGACTCTGGCAGAATCTCTCAGGCGACCAGGCTTCTGTCAGTAAGCTCTTCTTGGCACCAGTAATAATGTCTGGGTTTGGTGTCTGCAGATGGGATGGATCCCTAGGTAAAGTAGTCTCTGGATGGCCTTTCTTTCAGTCTCTTCTCTACTCTTTTTCCCTGCAGTTCCTTTAAACAGGAATAATTCTGGGTTAAAATTTTGAGATGGGTGGGTGGCCCCATCCCTCAACCGGTAGCCATGCCTATCCACTGGATATGGTCTCTATAGGTTCTATCTCTTTACAAACCGTATGAAGCTCAAGAACAAGAAAAACCAAAGTGTGGATGCTTCAGTAGTACTTAGAAGGGGTAACAGAATTACCATGAGAGGTAGAGAGAGGGAGGGTTCTGGTAAGTAGAGGGGACAGGGAGGGGAAAAGTGTGGGAAGGATCAGGTGTGTGAGGAGACAAGACAGGGGAAAAGTACAGCAGGTCAGAGGTGTACAGCAGTGGGGGATAGGGAACTGGAGGTAGCCACTAGAAAGTCCCAGATGCCAGGGAAGGAAGAGGTTCCCAGGACCCAACTGGGATGACATTAGCTGAAATACCCAACAAAGAAGAGATAGAACCCTGTAAAGATCATATTAAAAACTTAATCTCTAACATTATGAATACTTACATGTATTTTACACATGTTTCCCATAGGTAATTAATATTTTCTAAGAAATTATTTTACATCTTGTATCTGAAATATAATTGATTATTATATTTCTTATATAGAATAATATAGTATATTCATTGTGTATAATAATATGTATTATATATCAATATATAATATATAAGAATATATTATACATAAATATATGGAATATGTATTTATATATTATAGAAATATATTTATATATTTGATATATAATATATAATATATGTACATTATTTAAATAATACAAATTCTTATCAAAGCAGCAAAGGTGTTTATAGGATTCATTGGATGACTTTTCTATTAACAAGCTAGGCCAACTTAACTCTAATCCACACCATCACCCTCCACAGTGAATCTTGTAACCTATCTGTTATAGATGAGGGAGAGAGGCTGGTTTTTTGTTTTTGTTTTGTTTTTGTTTTTTTATTGCCTTGTACTACATAACTTTACTCCCCTGTAATGGTTTGTATATGGTTGGCTCAAGGACTGGCACTATTAGCTGTGGCCTTGTTGGAGTAGGTGTGTTACTGTGGGTGTGGGCTTTAAGACCCTCATCCTAACTGCTTGGAAGTAAGTATTCTGCTAGCATTCAGATGAAGATATAGAACTCTCAGCTCCTCTTGCACCATGCCTTCCTGGATGCTGCCATGTTCCCACCTTGATGATAATAGACTGAACCTCTGAACCTGTAAGCCAGCCCCAATTAAATGTTGTTCTTATGAGAGTTGTCTTGGTCATGGTGTCTGTTCACAGCAATAAAACCCTAAGACATCCCCTAAACAGAAGTGTGGAACTGAATTAATCTCATTGCATTGCACTGAGTTTCTTACTCTGTATTTTTTCAGTTGTGAAAACTTCTTGCTTCATTTTGTTAGCCTTATTTGTCATTTGCTTCAAGTATTGGCATTGGAGGCAATATGAGATTCAAGAGCAAAGGTTCCCTTGAGTAACCATCTAATGTATTACAAATATTATGCTCACATGAGAAATAAGGAATTGCTTGCCAAGGATTTACCTCATTATCAGTTACAAAATGAGGGGTGATGATTGCTCAGGTCGGTTTTGTAAGTAATGAGTCATACTATTCTTTTTGCTGAAATGTAAAATAACAAGTCATTGATGAATATAATAATGGCATGTTAGTTCTAATGTTTTAAGAAAAGTATACTTTCAAGCCTGTCCAAATAAAGAGTAAATTATACTGCCCTTTACAATACTCTTAACAGTTCCTCAGGTGCAATTAGTGACTCACAGAAAAAGACTCCAGAATGCTGCACTATACTCTCATAATGTTTAATTAACTATTATAAAGCTCAATACATTAAACCTTCTGAAAACTGTTTCCATTAAATAAAACATTTAACTCTGGAGCTGGGTCTGGTGCATAATCCTGTAATTTCTGCTATTAGGAAGATACTACAAAGGATTACAGGTCAAGGCTTTCATGGACTACAGAGTTTAAAGACAATTCAAATAATTTAGTAATATGCTGTCTCCAAACTTAAAACATAACAGTCTGAGAGGGTAGGGTACTTGACTAGCATGGGTGAGGCTCTAGGTTCAGTTTCCTTTACTATAGTTTTAATTATGATAGTCTTAACTCAGCATTAAGAAATTATTTTGTGGATTTAGTAATTTCATATGTACTAAGATTATAGATACTTTTGTAATCTCAGTGGTATTTATGCAAATTAATTTTCAAGTAATAACTTAAATCACCTATTATGTTCAATATAATGATTATTTAAATAAAGCTCATTGTTTGTTTTTTTAAAGTTGGTAGATAATTTACCTTTATTACAATATAAGATATACAAAGCACTGCATTGTGGTTCATGTTGGAAAACCTCTATAACAATAGTTATATGCTATATCTCTTATTTTGCCATCAGATATTTTATAATTTGGAATGAGAGATTGTCTTAGTTACTCTCCTAATACTGTGATGAAATACCGTGACTGAAGAAGCTTATAAAATAAAGCATTTAATTTGGGGCTTTCTTCCAGTATCAGAGGGTTAGTCCATTTCCATTCTCGTGTGAGCACTGTGGCCTACAGGGAGGAAGGCAGGCAGGCAAACAGGCAGATATGGTGCTGGGGCAGTACCTGAGAGCTCATATCAGATCTACAAGTTGCAGCAGAAAGAAGGAGAGCAGGACAGGGCCTGTGGTGAGCTTTTGAAACCTCAAAGCCATCTCCAGTGACACAATTCCTCCAACCCAGGCACTTGTCTGTCAACAAGGCCACACCTCCTAACCATTTCCAAATAATTCCACTAACTTAGAACCAAGCATTCAAACATGAGTCTATGGGGCCCATTCTTATTCAAATCACCATAGTAATTAGTTGATTTTAAGTATTTTTTTATTTTAGTTTCATAGTGATTTCTTTTTTTCTTTTTTCCTTTTTTTATTAGACTTTTAAAATTTACATTTCAAGTGTTATACCCTTTCATGGTTTCCCCTATGAAAACCCCCTATGCCATCCACCCACCCCCTGTTTCTATGAGGGTGTTCCTCCACCCACCCACCCATTCCCACTTCCCCTTCCTGGCATTCCTCTACACTGGGGCATGGAGCCTTCATAGGACCAAGGACCCCTCCTCTCACTGATGCCAGATAAGGCCATCTTCTGCTACATATGCAGCTGGAGCCATGGTAACTCTTCAGTTGGTAGTTTAGACCCTGGGAGCTCTGGGGGCTCTGGTTGGTTGATATTGCTATTCCTCCTATGGGGCTGCAAACTCCTTCAGTCCTTTCTCTAGCTACTCCATTGAGGATCTCATGCTTAGTCCAGTGGTTGGCTGGGAGCATCCACCTCTGTATTTGTCAGGCTCTAGAAAAGCCTCTCAAGAGACAGCTATATTAGGCTCCTGTCAGCAACCACTTCTTGGTATTCACAATGGTTTCTGGATTTAATGATTGTATGTGGGATGAATCCCCAGGTGGGGCAGTCTCTGGATGGCCTTTCCTTCAGTCTCTGCTCCACTCTTTGTCTCCGTATTTGCTCCCGTGAGTATTTTGTTCCCCTTTCTAAGAAGGACCGAAGTATGCACACTTTGGTCTTCCTTCTTCTTGAACTTCATGTAGTCTGTGAATTGTATCTTGGGCATTCTGAGCTTTTGTGCTAATATCCACTTCTCAGTGACTATATAACACATGTGTTCTTTTGTGATTGGGTTACCTCACTCAGGATGATATCCTCTAGTTCCATCCATTTACCTAAGAATTCCATGAAGTAATTGTTTTTAATGGCTAAGTTGTACTCCATTGTACAAATAAACCACATTTTCTGTATCTATTCTTTAAATTATAAAATAAGATTTATGAGCCGGGCAGTGGTGGCACACACTTTTAATCCCAGCACTTGGGAGGCAGAGATAGGTAGATTTCTGAGTTCAAGGCCAGCTTGGTCTACAGAGTGAGTTCCAGGACAGTCAGGGCCAGACAGAGAAACCCTGTCTTGAAAAAAAAAAAAACAAAAAATAACCAAAAAAAAAAAAAAAAAAGATTTATGTTTGCAAAATGCAAAGTTTACCAAAAGTATTTTATTACAATAATAGGAACAGTGGTAACACTAAAAGCCTTTTGAAAAGCCATATGAAAATATAATATAGAAGCTTCATGAAATATATAGATATATGAAAAAAATATAAATGTAGTCACTGTATAATGAGAGATATAATGCCTCAAGTATATAGCATATACCACCAAGTAAAATTTCCAGTGACAGAATGGGTTACATTTTGTTGGCTGATTGTCAAAGGGGGTCCTATAGATTTCCCCAAACATCATGATATTGTCAAGGCTGTTGGTTTCTCCCCACAACCTGCTGGTGAGGCCTACTGATAAAGACAACCCTTACTTTTGTCATTGAACATGAGGAAGTTGAGTTGGTGCTCAACTAGAAGGTTCACTTTGACTAGCATTTATGGTACTATCAGGTATTCTCCTTTGAGAAAAGTAAGCATCATCATCTCTCAGCTATAAACTCTCCAACAGCAACCTGTTTAACAGGGGCAAAAGTGATGGTGCAAATATTATAGGAATCCACAACCATTTTTTGTAGGATTTAAGGCCCCTTCCATGAGATGAAATCCATGCCCAACACCCCTATAGTGGTTAGGTTGTGAGGAACCTAAAAGTCGTGTGTCTACAGGGAAAACCTAGTACTCTTATTCACTTAAGAAACAAAGCAACAAAATGACTCCTAATATTGCCACACTGACAGATCAGTGGCTCACTCCACTCTCATCAGAGAAGTTTCTTCTTGCAGCAGAAGAAAATTAACAGAGAGAACCACAACTGAACAATATGCAGAATATAAGAGACTTTGGAACACTCAGTTCTAAAGGAAATATCTTCATCAAGCTCCTCCTCCCAAGGCTCAGGGAGCTAAGTAGGAGAGAGGAATGAGGGCAAGAGCCAGAGGTCATGGATGACTGCAAGGAATTAGTTTCTTCCAGACACAACGAACTGATAAACATGTAAACTCAAAAGGATTGTGGCAATACACACATGGGCTGCACAGGTTCAAGCAAGAGTTCTAACACTGAGAGGGAGAAATGAGCATGGGGTCCCATACTTAACCATGAAGTTATATATTAATACCATTGGGCAAATAGAGGTGCATTTTTCTCCAATGGAATACACTGGGTATTTCAATCACTCAGCATTGGTTATCCAATGGAGGATGAACTGTATGTTGTATTTGAAGACTTTTTGTGGTTTTTTTTGGGGGGGGGCTTTTTGTTGTTGCTTTATTGTCATTTTTAAATGATTTTTATTTAGCATTTTGTTTTATTTTGTTTTTGTTTTTTTTTTCTTTTTGAGAGAGAGAAAATGAGAAATATAACATGAATTTGGATGTGTAGGAAGATGAGGAACATCTTCTCATGGGATGAGTTGGGGGGAGGAACTCTATGGGATGAGTTGGGGGGAGGAAATAATGTGACTAAAATATATTATGCACACTTTGAATTGTAAAAACGTAAATAAAAGGAGAGTGCTAATATGTAGGCGTTAGGGTCTATCACATGTTCAGTACCTTACTGTGTCTAGCAAGTTCTTCCAACATTGGCAGCCATACTCATCACATTTCTAGTAGAGTTCTTCATGTACTATAAATGAACTGTAAGTAATACAAAAATAGGCCTTTGGCTTTTTAAATATCTGAGACTTGTAAAAAACATCCTGCTTTATGGTGTGAAAATGGTCTTACGCACAGCAAAACCATTTTTTAAAAAAAGTTTTCCTTTAAGAAAAAATGTTCATATAATTTCCCAAGAAAATGAAGGATTTCAAAATATAATGGAATATTCATTGCATATACAAGTATATTAGAAAATATTGATGATACCTTATCATCTGAATTTCTTGCATATTTATTTTGTTCAAAGATATTGGCATTTCTAGAAGTAGAAGGATTTTAGTATTATTGCAATAATAGAGAGAGGAAAAACATTTTCAGTTTCAATGGAAAAGATTTTTAAAATTTGTTTATTTTTCTCTAACACAATATATCCTGATCTTAGTCTTCCCTCCCCCTACTCTTCACAGTTACTCCTTACTTCCCTTCTCCCGGAGAACCAAACCACTGCTCCTTCATTTCCCATCAAAAAAAGAATTTTTAAGGAAATGTGGTGGTTTGACTATGGTTGGCCCGTGGGAAGATTAGGAGGTGTGGTGTTATTGTTGCCTCCTTAGTAAGTGTGTCACTGTGAGAGTGGGTTTTGAAGTCTCCTCCCATGCTCAAGTTCCACCCAATGTGGAAGAGATCCTCTTCCTGGATGCCTGTGGAAGAGAGTCTCCTACCTGCCTTCAGATCAAGATGTAGAACTCTTGTCCTTCTCCAGCAACAAGTCTCACTGAATGCTGCCATGCATCCCAGCATGATGATATGAACTGAACCTCTGAAGCTGTAAGGCAGCCCAAATTAAATGTTTTATTTTATAAAAGCTGCTGTGGTTATGGTGTCTCTTCACAGCAATGAAATTCTAACTAAGACAAATATTACCTACAGAAATATGCTACGGCAGAAGTTATTCCATCAATAAACACAGAGCATCATTAAATCAGAACATTTTAAATTCCAAGCACAATATTGTCATAGTCCAAACTTATAAGCTTAGATTTTTAAAACCTACTTTTAATAAGGTTTTTAAAAAGCTTTAAACTCCCTTCTAGTCCACTACCCACCAGAGGTGGTAGAAAAGAGAGGTTATTGTGATACAGAATAAGTAGACCAGTTTAGAAATAGTTCTTTGGAGCAAATCTAATTTGCATTGTCAGGATATCAGTCATTCAGTTCATATGAATCAGCAGCAGCAGCTCAATCCAGAGACTCTGTTTATGTTGTTTAGAAGTAGTTTCTTGGAGATATTTTAATCTCCAATTGTCAGGATACCAGCAGTCTAGTTTAGTAGTGTCAGGATAGTAAATATGAATCAGCGGCGATGGCATGACCCAGCAGAAACAGTCAGCAAAATCAGAATAAGTCAGTAGAAGGGACCAGGACCAGCAGAGATACCAGGAGAACTCTGATGTGCCTCTCTCAACAAAGTAAAGATCAGTCAGCAAAGACTGGAGACCAATGATGCCTTGTAAAGCTAGCTATGTAAGCCAGCTCATTGAATCTAATTTATAGTCCCTCTAAACATCACGGGTCCTCTTATGGGTCTTGCCTCAGCAAAACATGACATGAGTTTGTCTTAGCATAACTCCATGTGAGTCTGTGTCAGTTGATACATCTAGAAACTTCTACTTCACTTTGTCAGTTTGGCCTGAGTCCAACATGGAAGTGGCAAGAAGCCACCTGAACTCCACCAGAAGTTTTTTGGCTTTTTTTTTTCTATGAAATCATAATAAATGATGACCAATAAGGAATGGCAATGTGTACCAATACTATCTAGTGTCATCCACCATATGTATATTTCTTCTAAGCATCATGTTTCCTTTAACGTGTCTGCTTAAGTAAAATATCTTTTCACCTATGTCTACCTCAGTGAAATATTTTTTCATGTGACTACTTCAGCAAAACATCCTTTCACCTGTGTGTCCCAACAGAACAACATTTGATATAACTGACTTTTCAAGGAAACCAAAAGGTTCCAGTTCACAAACTGGAAAATGATCAACAAATAGAACTGTTGAAATTTTCATGAAAATATGAATGGGGTTACAGAGACTGGTGGGCACCATGTGCTACTTTTTATTTCATACTTTTTTGTGCTTTCAGAATAAATGTATGTATTCATGATTACAACAAACCAAAAAAAAAAATTGGCATTTTTTTAAGCCCATTATTTTATTGGTTATTTTATTTACTGACATTTCAAATGTTATCCACATTCCCAATTTCCCCTCCACAAACCCCCTATCCCCTACCCCCAACACCTACCTCTATGAGGGTGCTCACCCACCCAGCCTCCTACTCTTCTGCGCTCTAGCATTCCCCTACCCTGGGTCATTGAGTATCCACAGGAGCAAGGGGCTCACCTCTCAGTAATGTCTAATAAGGCAATCCTCTGCAACATATCCAGCTGGAGCCATGGGTTCCCCTACATGTATTCTTTGGTTGGTGGTTTAGTCCCTGGGAGCTTTGAGGTGTCTGATATTGTTGTTCTTCCTTGCCCTAACTTCTCCATTTTGGGTCTCTGCACTCAGTCCAATGTTTGGCTGCGTGCAACTACATCTGTATTGGTCAGGTTCTGGCAGAGACTCTCTGGGGACAGCTATACCAGGCTCCAGTCATCAAGTGCTTCTTGGCATCAGCAATAGTGTCTGAATTCAGTGTCTGCAGATGGGATGGATCCCAAGGTGGGGCAGTCTCTGGATGGCCTTTTCTTCAGTCTTTTTTCTACTCTTTGTCCCTGCACAGGAGGAATTCTGGATTAATATTTTGGAGGTAGGTGGGTGGCCTCATCCCTCAACCGGGGGCCATGCCTATCCACTGGATATGATGTCTACAGGTTCTATATCCCTTATGATGGATATTTAAGCTAATGTCCTCCCTGTTGGGTCCTGGGAACCTCTTGGGTCACTGGCATCTGGGACTTTCTAGTGGCTACCCTCAGATCCTGTCCCCCTCTACTACTCTCCTCCTCTCTACTCTTGACCCATTCTTATCTCCTTATACAAAGTTCAAGTCCAACTAGATCAAGGACCTCCACACAAAAGCAGATACACTGAATCTAACAGAAGAGAAAGTGGGAAAGAATCTCGAACACATTGACACAGGGGAAAATATTCTTGAACACACCACCAATGGCTTCTGCTCTAAGATCAAGAATTGACAAATGAGACCTCATAAAATTGAAAAAGGCAAAGGACACTGTCAATAGGACAAAACAGCAAACAACAGATTGGGAAAAGATCTTTACCAACCCTACATCCAATAGAGGCCTAACATTCAAAATATACAAAGAACTCAAGAAGTTAGACTCCAGAGAAACAATTAACCCTATTTAAAAATGGGGAACAGAACTAAACAGAGAATTCTCACCTGAGGAATCTCAAATGGCTGAGAAGCATTTAAAGAAATGTTCAAAATCCTTAGTCATCAGGGAAATGCAAATCAAAACAATCCAAAAGTCCACCTCACACCAGTCACAATGGCTAAAGTCAAAAACTCAGCTGACAGCAAATGCTGGTGAGTATGTGGAGAAAGAGGAACACTCCTTCATTGCTGGTGGGATTGCAAGCTGGTACAACCACTCTGGAAATCAGACTAGTGGTTCCTCAGAATATTGGAAATAGTTCTACCTGAGGACCCAGCTACACCACTCTTGGGCATAACCTCAAAAGATGCTCAAACATACAACAAGGACACATGCTCCACTATGTTCATAGCAGCATTTTTATAATAGCCAGAAGCTGGAAACAACCCAGATGTCCCTCAACAGAGGAAAGGATACAGAAAATGTTCTACATTTACACAATTGGGTACTACTCACCTATTAAAAACAATGACTTCATAAAACTCACGGGCAAATGGATGGAACTTGAAACTTGGAGCTTGAGTGAGGTAACTCAGTCACAACAACAACAACAAAAAACACACATGATATGTACTCACTGATAAGTGCATATTAGACAAAAAGAAGCTTGGAATGACCACGATACAACTCACAGACCATATGAAACCCCCCCCCCCAAAAAAAAGAAAAAAGACCACACCAAGTATGGATGCTACAGTCCTACTAAGATGGGGGAAGAAAATAATCTCAGAAAGTAGAGGGAGAGAGGGATCTGAGAGGGAGAGAGGAGGGGGAGGTAAAAGGGGAGCAGGTTCAGATACAGAAGTAGATGGGGAAGAAGTACAGAGGGTCAGGAATTTGAAAAGCCCTTTGTTTTAGCTATGAGTGTGGACTATAAAAATTAAGTTTCTAGCCATTTACTTGACATGTTTTAAAATAAATACACACACACACACACAAACATACAGAGAGAGAGAGAGAGAGAGAGAGAGAGAGAGAGAGAGAGTAAATTACA
The DNA here is from genome assembly GCA_019843965.1 of Rhynchomys soricoides. Classification (NCBI taxonomy): domain Eukaryota; kingdom Metazoa; phylum Chordata; class Mammalia; order Rodentia; family Muridae; genus Rhynchomys; species Rhynchomys soricoides. Next base: position 6,598,837 of record JADRCH010000243.1, read on the forward strand.
ACTATTTAAAGCCCTCTTTCTCTAAAGCAAATTGTGTACTTACCAAGTAAAATTGTACATGGAACCAGAGCAGTTGGGTTATTTATCTTAGGTGGGTCTCTAACATCACCTGCTTCTTGTATAGCAAGTGTCCTATTTGAACCAGAAACACACCAATGTATGATCATAGAAGGAAATACTGGCTCTGAGGTATGAAATCTGATATTCTTTTTTCTGGAATTTATTTCTTTTCCATGCTTGGCTACAGGCACTAAAATTAGCATTTTCCATAAAATACATTTTTGTCAGAATTAATCACTGATAATTATTTCCTTAGGACAAGAAATAGTTCAGAAACGCACTAAATTGGAAGACTTTCTAAATTTTAGAATGTGATGGGGTCCAGAAAGCCCCCAGTATCCATACCACAGGTGCCACTTGTCTATTTTCTCATTGATTATGTATTAAGCTAGTGATTAATTTCCAATGTCAGCTTGCCAGAGCAAATGAGTATGAATGACGAAGAGGTTGACTTATTTTCTTTGTGGCGGATCTCTATATATCTCCTGTTTCTTGTTTAACAAGTGTCCCATTTGCACTGGAAACACATAAATGTGTGAGCATAGTCAAATATACTGATCACAAGGCATTAAATCTGGTATTTCTTTCTTATTTACTTGTAAAAAAAATTCTCTTCTATGGTTTTCACCTCAGAAAAAGTCCAAAGACAATATGAAGAATAAAATGTCCCTGCAAACCTCAGACTTTTTTGATGTAAACATCTAAGTCAAGAGCATCTCAAAATAAGGCATATATATATATATATATATATATATATATATATATAATTTAAATTTTTTTGTAAATTAGTTGGGTGATGAACATGTGTCATTCGGTTTGTCTGAATCTTTCTAGAATGTGTACATAGATCAAAACATCACATTGTATCTTATATATTTCAATTATCATTTTACAATTACAATAATATACAAGCACAAATTAAGCAAGAAAAAGCAAGTACTATTGATTAATGTACTTTGTAATTAGAATAGTATATAATATCTTATCATAATATCCTGAATTTATGTTTATAAGCTAATGAAATCTTTTCTGTTTCTGAGAATACTGAGACTTTGAATTCTGGAATATATTTTATAATTTGTATTACAACATATTTTTAAATTTGTATTAGCCATATTTTGAGAAATGTAATAGATACACATGATTAGAAGCAATTTAAATATTTAGACTTAAAGGATATCAATTTGAAAGACTGAATTTTCTCAAGAATATAATCAGGGAAAGCAGGAGACAAAGTGGTAACAAACTGATAGCAATTCTAAAACTCACTTCCCAGTTGTACGGGAAATAAGAATCTATAGGGGGAACTAGTGCAGATGTAATTCTAGATGGATATATACATACATAAGTGTGTGTGTGTGTGTGTGTGTGTGTGTGTGTGTGTGTGTGTGTGCTGCACCTTTTAATACTGCAACTCAGGAAGCAGAGGCTGGAAGATACTGGAGTTGGATGTCAGCCCCGTTTATATAATGAAGAATAGGCCAGCTAAAATACATAGTGAGACCCCTTCTCAAAAACAAAAACAATGGCCAGAAAAAGAAGGAGAATGTAAAAGTCAATAGGGACCACAGCTTCTCTGAACGTAACTTCACAGAAGCTAAGGCAGCGTCTAAAATAGCTTGGTAGGGAAGACAAAGGCAAGTCTTTGAGCTTGTTGTTGTTGTTGTTGTTTTTCTTTTTCTTTTCTTTTCTTTATTTTTTTCTTGATCAAGGACCAGCGAAATCCAGTATCCTTTGCCACCTTCAGCACAAAGTACTGCTCCTCTCTGGATTCACTGTGTCTCTGTGTCTCTGTGCCTCTGTGTCTCTGTCTCTCTCTCTCTCTGTCTCTCTGTCTCTCTCTCTGTCTCTCTCTGTTTCTGTCTCTCTCTTTCTTTCTTTCTCTCTCCCTCTCTAGCTATCTCTTTCTGTCCCTCTCTAGCTCTGTCTCTTTTTCTTTCCTTCCCTCACTCACTCTACCTCCACCTCTCTCTCTGTAATGTGTGTGTATGTCTGTGTGTCTACGTGTGTCTGTCTGTCTCTGACTCTGTCTCTGTTTCTCTCTCTCCCTTCCTCCCCCCCCCTCTCTGTATGTGTGGGTGTGTACAAATGTGTGTCTACTCTATTGATGGAGATCAATGGGCTTCTGCATGCTAGACAAATATTCTATCAATCTACCATTTACTTCTGGGCCTGATTTCTCAGTTCTGTTAAAACTTATGCACTGTATTATGTGAAGTTTTATACTTCCTTTTAACATATTTTAAGATTATTTTATGTAGTATAGCAAAATTTAAATAACCAAAAAGAAATATAATTTGTGTAAAACTGTGATGGTCAATACCAATTTTAGACTTGACAAGATCTAGAATTACACAAAAGTTAAGCATCTTAGGATGTCTGTGAGGGATATTTTTATAGTAGTTTAGTTGTCATGGGAAGATCCACCCCAAATGTGAGAGCACAGTACTATAGGTGGGGCTCCTGATCAACATAAAAAGGAAAAGCAAGCAGTCCATCAGTGTGTTCTGACTGTGGATGCAGTGTGATCACAGCCTTCTGCTTCTGTAGCCATCCCTTCTCTTCTTTAGCAGACTTTATTCCCTGAAGCTCTGATCCAAGCTTTCTTTCCTTCCTTTTCTTTGCCATATATTTTGTCACGCATATTTTAAAAGAAAAAAAAAAAACATAACCACTAAATTTTTCATAGCAGTTTGTTTCTGTTGTTTTTTCTATATCTTTATGAGATTATCACAAAATTAAAACACAGTTTATGCTCAATATTAATGGCTCAAGCATCATATAATTAAAAGAAACAAATGAGGTTGTTTGTCAATGAACTTTATTCTCATGATAAACCTAATAGGGGATACATATGGCTTTTTTTCCTGTATACATGACTTGTTCCAAGTGTAGAAACTCATACTTTGTATTTTTTCATTAAAAAGAAAATAAACCATTAGTCAGTCTTGCAATTACTGTTACATTCTATTTTACATTTTACCTTGAATAGGTCTTCTATAATGATTTATTTATTAGTTTTCCTCACTTGATTTGTGTTTTCACACATTGCACTGAATTATTTCCTTGCAAAGGCCTGAAAGGAATCATACAAATGCAGCCATCTCCAAACATTTTCAGCATGCAGCTGGCCTCAGGTGACATAGACTAGCTTCCCAGAACCCACACACATACTCACCCATATTCACAGCCCATGCTTAAATGAATGGAGCTTTTCAGAACAGTAGAGAGGGACCTGTGCTCACTTTGAAAGAACTGTTGTACCATGTATATATATTCTACCACACTTACCATCTTTATTTGTCTAGCACAAATCTTTCTGTCCAAAGCTTTGCTACATTTAGACTCTTATTCATTATTCACTATTCAATATTCACTTTTTTTCTGGGAAATGATAGGAGTTTGAATATTTAACTTGCCCTCATATAAAAATAAACAGCATGGTTAGCACCCTCCTAGACAAGCTAAAAGCAGCAATTGAAGTAGTTGAATCTGATAGTTGAATTCATAATTCATTTATTTGAATATATGGTTTTTAGATTCTTGGAATCTGAGTCATGTATTCATTTTTTAAAAAAATTGTTGGCAATAATTTTATAATATAAAAAGAGTTATCATATACAATGGTATGATAATTCATATAATTAGAAATAATTTTTTACAAAACAGGTACATTTAGAGATGTACATTTCAGATAATTTAAGATGTGATAGATTTTCTTTTTATAGAATTTGATCTTTTATTTCATCACATACATGCATGTGGATTTATTTTTATTGTATTTTTTATTTAATACATTTTAAAATTTAAATATATTTTGATCATAGTCTTACCATCCTCAAAGCCTTTTCTCCCCCTCCCACAAACCCCAACTTTATGTTATTTCCCAAAAAATAAAATCCCAATGCAACAACCCCCTCAAAACCACAAAACTAACCAAGTAAATACACACACACACACACACACACACATGTACACACACAAGTAAATAACACATAACACACACACATGTACACACACAGGTAAATAACACATAACACACACATACACACACAGGTAAATAACACATAACACACGCACACATACACACACACACACACACACACACACACACACACACACACACACATTGTTGAGTTCATTGTAGGTTGGTCTGTTTTTCCTGACCATGATCTCTGGCCCTAGACTAGTTGATATACTTAGTATCACTCCATTGGAGAAAACTTATTTTCCTTCTTTAAACAGTATAAATGAAGTTAACTTGTTAACTTTTATCATCGTGGTCATTCATTCATTTATTTTTTATTGTTACAAAATAATACATAATAAGCTAAACAAAACATAAAATGAATTTTTAAACAAAAACAATCCCATTACATTTGGACAGGACAAATCAAAAGTAGAAAAAAAAATGCCTAAGAGAAGGCTTACAAATCAGAGAGCCACTCATTCTCACACTCATGACTCATATAAAAACACTAAAAGTAACTTTTATTCACAGATGTAATTGTCATTTAGGAGGCTTACTGCTGAATATGCTCATCATTTCTAGGGCTTTCTGCACTCTTGCTGGCTGGTTCAACTCAGCCTATCTGACTCAAATCTCTCTCTAAATTGACTGATTGAAATTGTTCTCTCTCAGCTTCTGACTGAATTGTTCTGCTTGGAAAAACTGCCTCCAAACTACACTAAACTAACTGCTCCAAATTGAACTCAAGTGAACTGCACTGCACTGCAATGCAGTGCACTGCACTGAACTGAAATGCACTAAGCTGAACTGAAATGAACTGAAATGAAATGTACTCCACTAACTGGACTGCCCTCTACCACTCCTCACTTTGCACTGCTCTCTCTCTCTCTTTTTTTTTTCTTTTTTGTTTGTTTTTTCGAGACAAGGTTTCTCTGTGTAGCCCTGGCTGTCCTGGAACTCACTCTGCAGACTAGGCTGGCCTCAAACTCAGAAACCCACCTGTCTCTGCCTCCTGAGTGCTGGGGTTAAAGGCATGCGCCACCACTGCTCTTAAATCCTCTCTTTCCTGTCTATTCCTGTGAGAGTTGAACACATCCTATCTCTGACTCATTTTGTCAAAATTTTCTCTGATTCATCACTTTAACTGCCCCTCAATTAGACATTCAAACGTGGCTGCTTCCTTCTACAAACTAACTTTACCCTCGTTGTTTGAGATTAGAATGTGTCTATAATCCAGTCAGAGGGCTTAAAGGTGTGTCATTCAAGCCAGATCACACACACCTAGGCCATCAGATGTGAACCCTTGCCAGAGCAGCCATGTTGTTGGATTAAAATTCCTCTACAAGAAGCCATAATAAATATGCAGAAGACCTGATATAGACTTATGCAGGCCCTGTGCATACTACTTCAGTCTCTGTGAGATCTTATGAACTTTGATCATGTTGATTTAGAGGGTCTTGTTTTCTTGGCATCCTCCATCTCCTTTGACTCTTCCATTCTTTCTGCCTGTTCTTCCACAGGTTTTTCTAAACTCTGATAGGAGGGATTTGATAGAAACATCCCACTTAAGGATGAACATTCCAAGGTCTCTCATTCTTTGCATGTTATCTGGCTGTGAGTCTCTGTATTTGTTTCCGTCTCTGATGGTGGCTGAATCAGGGACTGACCTATGCATATAGTAGAATATTACTGGGAGTCATTTTATCACAGCTTATATTTACTACATTTTATTTATTGGTATTTTACTTTACTCAAAGGCCTAGTCTATCTCGTAAAAGATTCTGGCTCATTAAAGTAGTGTCAAGTGTGGGTTCTACCTTATGGAAGGGGCCTTAAGTTATTGGTTGGTTACTCCTACAAGCTTATGCCACCACTGCCTTAGTATATCTTGGAGGAAATATACCATAGTAGAGCAAAAGGTTTGTTGCTGGCGTGATGGTCATGTTTCTCTCTTGGTAGCATGCAGAATACCTTCCTGTGTAGGAATTTTAGTCCAGAAACGTGGCTTCTCTGGCAAGGAATCCTATCCAAAGATCTAGGTCCATATAATCTTGCCAGAATGCAAATAAACCCTAGATTGTAGCCATCCAGAGTTCAGAAAGAGCTAGAAAGGGTGTGTTCATTCAGCAGTATAAGTATAATTCATACTTATATTTTATCAATTTGGATTCCTCCCATTTCAATCAAGTATCTAATTGGCAACTGGATAGGAGAGGTGACAGGAAAAGAACAGGTATGGGGATCGTGTATGGGGAAAGGGGGGACATGAATGGAATTGATGGGGGAGAATGGAGGTCAGTGGAGGAGCACCTCAGGTATGAGCCAGAGACATCGGAGATGGGAGACTTTCATGACTCTATGAGCGTGACCATAGCTGAGTCTCCGAGCAACTGGAGATATAGAGACTGGAGTGGCTAGGTCTTGCAGCCAGGCAGTACTTCTAGTGGAGAGAGGATATGGAACATGAGATGGTCACCTCCTGTAACTAGGCAAGAATTCCAGTGGAGGTAGGGGGATACCAACCCACCCACAAAACCATTGACCCAGAATTTGTCCTAGCTACAAGATGCACATAGATAAAGATAGAACAGAGAATGAGGGAATGGCCAACCAATGACTGGTTCAACTTGACATCCATACCATGGGAAAGAGCCAACTCCTGACACTATTAATGATGTTCTTCTATGCTTGCAGACAGGAGCTTGCAGATAATTGACATTTTAATCAAAACCTATGAATGTCATAATACAAGTTATTTAAAAATGTGAAAAGATAGAATAAATAAATCATACCCCAGTGAATGTATTAAGCTCTAAGTTTTAATGCTCAGCATACCTGGTTATACTATACATTTTGACTAATGTCTACTTACAAGTGAGTATATACCATGTCTGTCTTTCTGGTTCTAGTTAACCTCACTCAGGATGATATTTTCTAGTTCCATCCATTTGCCTGCAAATTTCATGTATTTTTTCCTCAAATAGCTGAATAGTATTCCATTGTGTAAATGTAGCATATTTTCTTTATCCATTTTTTGGTTGAGGTACATATCGGTTGTTTACAGTTTCTGGCTCTTACGAATAAAGCAACTATGAACATAATTGAGTGAGAGTCCCTGTGGTATAGTGGGGCATCTTTGAGGTACATGCTCAGGAGTGGTACAGCCAAGTCTTAAGATAAAACATGCAGACAGGAACCTAGCATAACTGTCTTCTGAGAGGCTTCATCCAGCCGTGGATGAAAACAGATACAGAGACCCACAGCCAAACTTAAGGCAGAGCTCAGGAGTTAAGTGGAAGAGTGAGGGAGAGTATTGAGGGAGATGGAGGGAACAAAAACACTACAAGAAGAACCACAGTCAACCTTTCTGGGCTTATGGAGACTCACAGAGACTAAACCACCAACCAAAGAGTATAAAAGGACTAAACCTGAGCAGATATGCAGCTTTGTCTTCATGTGAGTCTCCTAATAAATGAAGCAGGGACTGTTGACTCTGTTGCCTGCCTTTCAATCCCCTTTACCTAGCTAGATTGCTGGGTTAGGCCCCAGTGAGAAAGGATGCAATTAGTTCTGCTGAAACTTTATGTGCCAGGTTTATATCCATGGGCTGCTTCCCCTTCTCTAAGAAGGGAGGGGTTAGTGGAGTGAGGTGTTTGTAACAGAAGGACTGTAAGTAAAGGAGGGAGGCAGACATCAATCAGGATGTAGTAAATAAATTAACGAAAATGTCAATTATCAAAATTTTTGAAACATCACTGTATAGTCCAAGTTAGTCTTGAACTGAGAATGTAGATCAAGATTGCTTCAGATTTACTATAGTACAGAGGTTTGCATTAAATTCACTATGAAGCTTAGGAGTTTACCTAGAACTGAAGATTTCCCAATTTTGCTTTCTGGGGTCCAAGGCTCTTAAGTCTGTACTTATCATGCTTTGTTCCAATTAACAATCATTATGAACAGTTATGTTCATATTTTAGTGATTTTTCTCTCAATAAATAATTTCTCACTTATATTTCCCTAACTCCTGAAACAACTTTCTGCTTATTACCTTTTCAACTTCCTATTATCTGTTTAAATACTTTACTCATTTTAATTGACTTTATATTTTTATCCATTCATAAGTTCCCCACTGCATTTTAACAATTCATCTGATCATTTTCATAAATTATATTATTTTGACATTATACATTTTGAAATTGAGATTTAATTTGTAACAAATTAAATTTTGGCTGATTTTATCCCGTGTATTGATTTACCAGATTATTAATAAGCAAAATCCATATAATAATACATATGATATATACATTGCATTTAACAAAAAAAAATATGAACTAAGGGACAGGCAGAGGTGGTACATGCCTTTAATCTAGTAGTGAGGAGGCAGAGGCAGGCGGATCTCTGTGAGTTTGGGCCATATTAACTAAATTAAGGAGGATTTTCTCACAAGTAATGGGATTACATGCTTCTGAGATTATTTTTCCAGAGTATAACATGCAGTGCAGAGGCAATTATTCAATTTTAATCTTACTATAGCTTCCAAAAGAATTAGTTATAGGTGTTTATAACAATATGCAGAGAAATACAAACAATTATATTTATAGCAGGTAGTTTTAGTGGCTTGTGATTCACTCAGTGTACTCTTAATTTTATAAAGTATCTATAAGAAAAGTACCTTTCTAGGTTGAAGAAAATGAACAACCTATAGAATATTTAGCATCTTGTAATTATCCAACTATAAGAGATTATAGCAGTTGTGAACACAAAACCTTTCCTCTGAGACTGGAATCCTAACAAATATAGTTCAAATACAGGGCTCTTACAGACATCTCTTATTGAAAACACATTCACAGGAGAAGAGGAAGTGGTGAGCAGCGAGGAGACTATCTTGTCACATGGACTTTCATCTTTTCATGATATACCACAGCCTCTTGTTGGCATTCTCAGGTCTTGATAACTTTATTAATCTACTTACAGTTAATACTGGGAAAAGCTGAAGGATAGATCATCTGAATGGCAAGTTTATTCTGCCTTACAATCATTATGTTAGATGTGATCTACTGTGAAGAAATTTGACTCTCTCCCAAATATCATGATCCATTGCTCCTGCCAATTATAATTCCTTTCTTATTTCCTTCTGCCAGAAGCCATTAAGTAGAAGGCATATTTTTAACTGAAGTTATGATTCTCTTAAGTCTTCTGATAGAAAGAAATGTGCATTTTCAAAAAACAAAAAAAGGAACCTGACATCATAAAGCTTACAGTAATGGGGAGAAACCCCCTGATACTACAAAATGCAAGAGGACAGACAAACAAGTTCTGACACATAGCATCCTATGTACTGTTGCCAACCCTGTAGTGTGGAGGAGCTGGCAGTCAGTGCACAAAGTAGTATGAAGGTAGACATATTGGTTTAGTAAAATAGATATCAAGGGACAGCAGTAATACACTATAGTGTTAGTTCAACTATTTTGTACCAAATCACCCCTTTTAAAAATGTGATTAAACATAGTGCTCTTGTCCTACCATATTAACTGTGGCTTGGAAGTATGATGGACCAACAGTTTGTCTCTTATATTCAGTATCATAATAAGAGAAACCTGTCAAAGGCCCTCATCTCACCTGAACCTGGCTTATACAATGAATTCCTGAATTGTCTCTATGTTTGGAAGATTGAATCTAATACCACAATTAGTCGTGTTGGAAAAGTAGAGCTCTGACTATGAGTTATTAAAGAAAAAGAAGACAAATTGTGAAAGACTATTCTTTTGATCATCATCTCCAAATCCAAGGTCTTTCTATTGTAGTCCTTGTCCCACCTCTTCCTTTTAAATACGAAAGCTCTGAGCCTTACCATTATATTGTTTCCAGGCCCGATCTGTAGACATTGCAGATTCTGCTTCTGTACGTACTCTGAGTGGCCAGATGAGGAACACACTCAACTTGCTGGAAACACAATATGGATCATGGACAGGTTCTATAAGAGAGCAAGATATCTAGTAAGTACATGATTGAATCCAAGATCCTCAGATATGGCTAAAACAGACTCTAGGCATGAGACTCTAAGTATGAACCACCAGAAGTTGAAGCCAGGAATAGGTTCTTAAAACACAATAGAGGAAGTTCAGATGTAACTACAGCCACCTTGGGCTCCCTCATCTTACCAGATATCACACAGAGCAGAGACAAGCTTTCCTTGCTGTGTTATGTCTGACTTACTGGCCTGTAGGATACTCCAACTTAAACTGGCAACTATTTCAAATCACTGAACTACAGTGAACTTTGTAAGGTTACCAAAATGACAGTGAGGTTTGCCCCACTAATATGATCAAAATGTTTAAAGTAGAAATAACAACAGTAGTAGCAAAAGCAACAAATCTGTGTAGAGTGAGTTCAAATACTAACATAACAGCTGTTTCAGACAGAAACATTTTAAAGTGACTTGCATGTTTTTTTCCCAATGAGTTAAATGTATTACGTTACAGTTTCTGTATCAATTCTTTAACTTAGCATTTGAAAACTTACTACAGTAATATAATCAAATGCATAAGGAATTTTCATTTTTTAACAAAATTAGTTATAGAGGAATAAGGCTGACTTTTCAGAAATCTGTTTCCACTCAAGTTTTCCAACTTTCAGTTTACAAATCCTTCTGAGAATACATTTTCCTGCTCTGCATTCCAATAGCCTTTTTTATTTCCCAAAGCTGTGTCAAAAGCAGTAATATCAACTTAAAAGAATGGAAGAAGTTACCTTATAATGTGTATACCGTGCTGTCCCATTGTTTTAGGCTCAGGAATTACTGTATGTTATCATTGTTCAAGCCATCCTGCTGTATATATTTACTTACATATGACTCTGAAAGCTGGTAGATATTGAATAGTAGAAGCATGACTTGTTTTTAAACCAGCTGTTCACAGATATTTCTGTTTATAATATCTTAACTATCAACATTCTTTAAAATCTTCTGTGACAAAGCAATAGTTTTCACTATATTGAATTTCTATATTTCCTGAAAAATATCATAGTTTATTTTCACCACACCTTCCTGAGGTCTAAAAATAATTACTAGGTAAGAAAATGTTCAGGCATCTAAATTCAATCAGGTAAACAGCTAGCAAATTGTTTTATCTCTGTGGTACTAAAATCACTACATGAAGATCAGATGTCTTGCCACCTGCTTTTATTCCCAGCACTGTGGAAGAGAGATAGGAGAATTGTCACAAACTCAAGTCCAGCTACATCTATTACAATCAGTTCCAGGTTAAGTGGAACTACATAGTGAGACCTATCAAACCATCAGAAAAGAAATCACCACATAAAAGTTTGGATGCTCTGAAATTATAACATTTTCCACTGATGGAGATACTATTCATTCATTATGAATGGGAGAATTAAATGTAAAATAAGAGTATGTCCTGAAGAGTAGAAGTCACAGAACAGAAACTATTTTATATCAAGTAGATTATAGGCAATCCTTATGCCAAATTTCCTTACCAAATAATCTATGATACAGCAATTTTATCATTAATATATGTACAAAAACATTCAGGTAAAATGTATATTTGCTAAACTAATCTGTAATAACTCAATGCTAAATAATACTAATGGATTTATGGATAGTGTATAAAATAAATGTAAACAACAGAATACACAATTGTTTTCTTAGTAGAATTAACCATATATTCCACAATTGTAATATCATGAAAAATAAAGCTCAGAATTATACAAATGCTAATATGTACTCTCAGAACTGCATCTTAGAAATGTACATGAAGGCACCAAAAAATTTGCAGTAATCAATAAGAAATAAAATGTGAAGGCTTGATATAGTGGCACATTATTTTTTTTTTTGATCCCAGAACTGAAGGGTCAGAGCCAGACAGACAAATATGAGTTCAAGGCCATTCTGGTCTACATGGTAAGTTCTAGACCTCTAGGCCAGGTTGCGCTACATAGTAAGACCCTATCTCAGCAATGAAAAAGGAAGGAAGAAAGGAAGAAAGGAAGGAAGGAAGGAAGAAAAGGGAAGGGGAAGGGAAGGAAAACAAAACAAAAAACAAACAAAAACAAAATATAAAAGCTGAAAGTATATACCTATAATCTCATCACTTGGAACGTATACGCAGGAGAATACTGAGTTCAAAGCCAGCCTGGATTCACAGTAAAACACTATCTCAGTAAAATAGGGGGCAAGCAAAACAGAACAAAGTTTTTCTGACTCTATTCTGTTCCATAGTTATATGTCACATTTCTCATACCACGTATCTACAGAGCTGTGTCATATATGAAGTAATTCCTAGAAGATACCAGCTGAATGTTCTGTAATTCAGTTCAATTCTGACATCATCTACCCGAAGATGTTTCATTTTTCAGAGGGCTCAGTTACATAAAACATAAAACATCTCAACAGATTCTAATAATGAGTTCAAGGTTACAACTTACACTTCTGACAGCTTGAAATCTGGACACCTGTTATAACTTCTTGGGTTGAATAAATTTGCTTGAATAGTTTACAAAACTTAAAATGTGCTAATTACATTTACTTAATAATAAAAATGTTTATAATAAAGGATGGAGATAAAGTGTCAAGTGAAAGGGGGTACATTCTATAAGAATCTCCACCATAACACATCTCTATTGATGCTCCATAGATCCCACAGTGCAGAGAATTTTATGAAGCTTTCTTCAGATATGCATGAACAATCCTTAATTCCACTTTCAGCTACTATCTCCTCTACAGAAGTAACTTGACTTGGTCTTTCTGGTGACAAATTCTTTTCAGAAGCCAATCAAGATTCATGTGTTTAGAACAGAAAGCAGTTCTATTACTCAGGAAACCACTGGAGATTTAGAAGCCATTTGTGAGGAGTCACAATCAAATATTACCATAATGGAATCTCTTGGCCCCCAATTGTACAAGGGTACAAAGCTTCCAGGAACTGAAGCAAAGGCAAAATACTGCAGCAAATATTCTCCTAGCATTTTTATTAAGGAAATGTCAATAATTTTAGGAGTTTCATGCAAAGGATTTGAGAAGGAAACAATATAGCTATGCCTTATTTTTTCCAAAGTCCAAAAGACTAAAGTAAATAAATTATTTTATAGCTTGCCAAATAAGTATGAAGATTGGAGCTTGGATACCCAGAATCTATGTAAATGCTAGGTGTATATGTTGGTCTGGCTGTGATCCCAGTGGCAAACTGTATTAATCTTGACTTTTTCTTAACCACACATCCATGAACAGTAATGACATATAGATAAGTCATAGTATTATTAGTTGGTTGGAGTGTGCCACTTCATGTTAAAAGAAAACTAAATCTTTGCCCAGTTCACAATTTTTCACCGGTTAACCACCAAAACCAAAGAGGATAAGCAAATTTCAGCTTATAAGTGGTGGAATGGGGAAGGGGAAAAATACTTGTATGCTAGTTTTGAATCCTCAAAAATGACTGAATTAAGGCAACAAAGAAAGTATGAAAGATAAAAAAGTGTTTGGTGTTAGCAGAGTTCAATTAGCCTCCACTCCTTGATGGACAGAAAGATAGAACTTGAAGTAATGTCCTTCTCCTATATGTATACTATAGGATCAATAATGCACAGTGTTGCAGGAATGTTACCCAAATGTTTATATCCTTCTATGTGTACAGTAGACACCTTCCCGGAAGATAAATTGGTGCATAGACAATCAGCAAATATAGTGTTCAGTAATAGTAGGTGCAGTCATTAAACCATATGATGAAGTTCTGGGTAAGATTAGGCCTGCACTCTTTGTAAGACAAATAACACAAACTTAAATTAATATTTTAAATATATACAATAAAGAAGGTGAAATAGAGATGCTGAGCAAGTAAATGACTGATGTGACTACATGGTGTTAGAAAGATAAAAGAACATGGTCTGGAGAGGATGAGGAAAAGTAAAATATAAGAAACAGAGTTGATAAAGAGACACATCTGCAAATGTCATGGAGGAAATCATTCCACCCCTTGGGCTCTGAGGAATGGCCTTAGCAGGTCTGTAGGCAGAAAGATGTCTGAAGGAGCTCTGGTAGGTTTCTTAGAATTAAGACAGAAATCTTGTCAGCTAAAGAGTGTAAGGGATAGAAGAAGCAGAGACAATGTCTGGTTTATAAATTACAAACAGAAGGGATAGAGAAATGTACACAAGACAAATCTATATTGGCTGTATTCTTTTTCTGTCGTTTGGGGGAAGAGGAAAAAGAGTGTTTGTGTGGAATGTAGATTTTGAGGCTAAGTGTTACTATGGTGCTCAGACTTCTCCAGTGATTCTCCTCCTGAACCTCTGAAAGATTATGTGTAACATCATGTCCACATCTGTTATTTTCTCAAAACATTAAAATACATCTCAGCAGTGCTAGAACATCTCAAGGTACACTGTTCATAAGACATTCAACAGTTACAAAGAATAAACTTTGCTTTTGTCTTTTAGAACATTTTCACATATTCTGATGATGTTCCCACTCCCCCAACTGCTCTGAGGTCTTCTCTACCTCCCAACATGCACAACTTTTTGTCCTTTCTGTCTCTTGAGACAGAGATAATGGTAAAAAGAAAACAACAACAAAACACATTAAAAGCTCTCCTTATGACAAGAAACAGAAATAAAATGAGAATACACATAAAGCCACATAAATAATAAAAGAGGATGGCCTTGTTGGGCATCAATGGGAGAAGAGGCCTTTGGTCCTATGAAGGCTTGATGCTGCAGTGTAGGGGAATGCCAAGATGTGAGGCAGGAGTGGGTGGCTGGGGGAGCACCTTCATAGAAGCAATGGGAGAGGGACAGGATAAGGGGTTTCTGGAGGGGAAACCAGGAAGGGGGACAACACTTGAAATGTAAATTTAAAAAAATCTAATTAAAAAAAAAAAACCTTTAGCATAGTAACACTTAGAAAACCAACTATATACATCAGTAGTTTGGCTATTCATTTGCCTGTCAAGATAGCCTCTACTTGATGTTCTAAACCATTAATGATGATGATAGTGATAATAATAATAGTAATATATTATTATTATAATAGTGCTTATTATTGTTGCCCCCAATTAACAGATTTACAGTACAACACTTACACCTAAGACTAAGGGAATATCCAAAAGGAAATTAAGAGCCAAAGGATCAGGATGGATACTTCAAGATATTGTCTTCTAAAACAGTATAATAAAAGAAAGGAGAGAAGGGAGGAGGTAGAGTATGAAGGAGAGGAAGTACCTGAGAGGAGTTGGAAGGGATGAATAGAGAGCTAATATGATGAAAAAAAAACCTTCTGATATTCTTAACGAATTAATAAAAATAGTATAGTCTTCTTTTAAAAGTGCAACAAATTAAATAGTAGTTTGAGTAACAACAACAACAATAATAATAATAATAGGTAAGAGCTTGAGAGCAAGCCTCAGGACTTGAATTGGATCCATTAAACCCATATAGTGGATGAAGAGAAAGGCCTCATATATATGATAAATGGATAGATAGATAAATAGATAGATAGATAGAGTAGACAGATTAAAATATACAAAATAGAAAGACTTCTAGGAAAGGACTTGTTGAGGGCATCTAAGGTTAGGTTTGTATTGAAAAAGTATTAAACCTAACTGTCTATGCATGTTTTTCTTTAGCCTCAACCTAATTAGAAAATAAATGAGACCTTATAAAAGCATGTCTCAGTGCCCAAATAAAGACATTTCCAAATTTTATAGTATCATTTAAGAAATACACATTATTAAAAAAATCCCTGGTGTCTTAGGGTTTTCGTTGTTGTGACCAAACCAACTCCTATAAAGGACAACAGTTAATTGGGACTGGCTTACAGGTTCAGAGGTTCAGCCTATTAGCATTAAGGCAGTAAACATGACAGCATCCAGGCAGACATGACCCTAGAGATTTCTACATCTGGATCTGAAGACAAACTGAAGACTACTACCTTCCAGGCAGTTAGGAGGAAGGTCTCAAAGCCCACTCCCATAGGGACACACCTCCTTCAACAAGGCCACGCCTACTCCAATAAGGCCACACCCACTCCAACAAGGCGACACCTCTGAATAAGGCCAAGAATATTCAAACTACCACATTCCACTCCCTGGTCCCCATAGGCATGTTCAAACACATGAGTCTGTGGGGGCCATACCTAACCATAGCACAATACAAAATACATTTAGTCCAACTTCAGAAGTCCCATATTCTAAAAGTGTCAACAATATTAAAAGTCCAAAGTTCAAAGTCTTCTCTGAGATTCATCACTTAACTGTAATCCCCTACAAAATCAAAATAAAAAAGCAGATCACATACCTTCAACATTACAGAATTATCATTCCGGAATGGCATAGTGAGGAAATACTAGACCAAAGAAAAATCAAAATCCAGCTAAGTAAACTGGAATCTCTACATCTCCATGTTTGATGTCAAAGTGCTCTTCAGATTTCCAACTCCTTTCATCCTTGTTGACTGCTGTTGGCAAATCTGGCATTCAACAGTAACCAACTTCCTTCTCTTGGGCTGGTTCAGTAACTGTCTTCAACTTTCCTTGGCAGGTATCCAATGGCTCTGACTGTACCCAGACCTGGTAGTCTTCTGCTGTATATGTGATGGGGACCTCATATCACCTGGTGTATACTGCCTGTTTGATGGTCCAGTGTTTGAGAGATCTCAGGGATCCAGATTAATTGAGAATGCGGGTCCTCCTACAGAGTCACTCTCCTCCTCAACTTCTTCCAGCTTTCCTATAATTCAACCACAGTGATCAGCAGCTTCTGTCCATTGACTGGGTGCAAATATCTGCATCTCATTCTTTCAACTGTTTGTTGGCTCTTTCAGAGGGCAGTCATGATAGGCCCTTTTTGTGAGCACCCCATAGCATCAATAATAGTGGCAGGACTTGGGGCCTCCCCTTGAGCTGGATCCCAATCTGAGCACTTTGCTTGACCTCCTTTTCATCAGGCTCTTCTCCACTTTTTCCTCTGCAGTTCTTTCAGACAGGAACAATTATGGGTCAGAGTTTTTTTACTATGGGATGGTAATCTCATCTCTCACTTGGTGCCCTGTCTTTCTGCTGGAGGTGGGCTCTACAAGTACCCTCTCCCCACTGTAGGACATTTCATCTAAGGTCCCTCCTTTTGAGTGCTAAGAGTCGCTCACTTCCCAGGTCTCTGGTACATTCTAGAGGGTCCCCTTATCTCCTACCTCTTGAAGTTGCCTGTTTCTATTCTTTCTTCTGGCCCTCAGGGTTTCAGTCCTTTTCCCCCACCCAATACCTGATCATGTTTCCCTCTTCCCCTCCCTGTCCCCTTCCCCCCTCTCCTGTGGTTGCTTTCTTCTCCCTCCCAAGTGGGATGCGGTAGGTTTTTAAGGAGAAAAAATGGGAAGTCTGTGCTAGATGAGACTGTTAGTCCTGATTAGACATGTCAGTCAGTGTAGCCAAATAATGAATTTTGATAGCTGGAGCTTGGTGGTGGGCTTTATGGATGAGGAAATGCTATGAATTACTGACTGACTGAGTTCCTGGACAGCCTGGGTAACTTATTGAGATATTGTCTCAAAAGTAAAATATAAAAAGAGAGCTGAATGAATAGATGAGTGGCAAGATACTAGGCGGGTGTACTCCGGGCCCTATGTCCAATCTCTATCATTGCAAAGAAAAGAAGACAACTAAGCCATATGTTATCTTCACACAGAAATAAAATTATAAAATAAAAGATATTATAGAGGGAAGATGAGATTCACTAAGTCAGAAATATAATCCTGCTTATTAAGACGTCTAACTAATAGAACAAGCAACAATCCCATATTAAGTAGAAAAAAAAATGTCCCAACTCAAATATTATTCAAGTCTGTGAATAAAAAGGACTAACATTATAAACCTAGAAGAAAATGAAGGATATTTAATGAAATATTAGTACCCAAGTTGGGAGACAAAATGGCTTACTAAAGGTCAGAATTCGTACTGTCTTGCTGCTTCTCTTTCTGAATAAGTGGATGCCAGAAGACAACAAAGAATATCCACATAGTGCTTTACTGGAAAAGTTTGTGACCTGAAAATTCCACATCAACAAATTTATTGTTCCAATATGGAAGCAGAAGGAGGCATTCTTAAGTTGTAAAGACTTGGAAAATATTGTAGCCAAATGTTCCTGGGAAAGAAAATGTCAGTGATATAATTCAGGTGATAAATACATCATTCAAAATGATAAGACTGGTGATCACTGAAATTAAAGACATGAGATTCATACAGTTTCGTACAAATCTAAACAGAACAGCTTTCAACAAATTTCTGAGTGCCTACTGTGTGCAAATTTGACATTATAAGTCAAAGTGAGTGTCCTCGGTAGGGTTCTGTTGCTGACAAATGCAAGTTGAGAAGGAAAAGGATTATTGGGCTTACAAATTACACCCCCTTCACTGACAGATGCAAGGATAGGAATTTAAAGCAGGAATTGAGGCAAAGACTATGGAGGAATGGTACTTATAGGCTTGCTTGCTCAGTCTTATCTCTTATATAACACAGAACTACCTGCTCAGGGGTGAAAGAAAAAAAGGAAAGGAAAGAAGGAAAGGAAGAAAGGAAGGAAGAAAGGAAGAAAGATAGAAGGAAAGATAGAAAGAAAGAGAAAAGAGGAGAAAGGAAGGAAAGGAAAGCAAACGAAGAACATGACTGCTCCTCAGTATGGTGGAGGAGAAAGTTTAGTGAAGATATGTGGGAAAGCACAGTCAGAGGCAAATAAATCTGAGAGAGTCTAGAATGGTCATGACCTTGAACCATGTAGGGAGAAGGGAGGGGAAGGTAGAAGGGAGAGAGGATGGAGAACAATGTGTAGCAGCCAGAAAGCCAAAGAGAAAGAAAAGTGATGGGTAAACAAAATTTATGGATTATATAGGGAAGAGCTTCTAGGGAAGGGCAGCCCTGGACTTGGGCTAGCAGGGACTGGTGGATGGAGGGGAATATAGAGGCCAGGACCATGTTAATATGTTAAAGAGGCACCTCAGCCATTTGTCCTGGGTTTGATATGTTATCATTCCAGCCTTTTTATTGATAAAAAAAATGAATAATAAGGGGCAACATAACCATCTACAACTCCTCACTTTCTGATGGCATTGGAGTGTCATTATTAGGGACTCAAAAAGCTGGCATGTTGGCCATGTCCAGGAAAGAGCAGGCTGTTTCCCTTGTTGTCCAGGCTCTATGGGACCATCTGAGGCTAGGGACATGCAGGTAGCAGTTGGGGCAGTTTACAGTCTCTAATTGATTGGAAATGTGCTGAAACAGATGTTAATTAGGGAGAGAAGGTTAAGTTAAGGAGTTTAGGGGAAATTTTGAAACTTTTAGGTCTATGATTCTGGTAGTGGAAGGAGAGAAGTCCCAAGACCAGGAAAACAGAAGATATCTCAGCCACACCTCAGGTGGGTAAACATACTGTTGATTGACAGTATTTATCTGGAGGGCATTTGATCTATGAGGTGAGGATTTAAGTTGGTTCCCTCAAATATGTAAGAATGTTTATTTAAGGTAACAAAAAGAGATACATTTTACATACGTTACTGTTTGTAATCCATACTGAAATCCACATTGTAGAAAGAGCAGTAGACTTGTGTATTTGAGTCATAAAAAAAACTTGGGAACCCAAAATGAATTTTGGTTAAAAGCATGACCACTCTGTCCTCTATCCAGAAGACTGAGTGTATAAAACTTACACAGATGTTTTTAGCACAAGAAGGAATTTTAAGTCTATTCTTAGAAAAGAACCAAAGGAAATTTAAAATCATGAATTTGTGATTATGATAACATCACCAGTACTTTACCGATGCTAGATACTGGTGCTCATTAGAACTCCATTGACTGATGCTAAAATTTTGAACTTTTGAAGTCTTAATATAACAATATCATAGTAGGGTAAAGAAATCTGAAGCATTTTTCACTTTTTATATACTTAAAATCGTAAAAACTTTCCTGTGGGGATGGAATTGGGAGGAATGACACACCTTGTCTAGGCAAAGCAGGGCAATCAACTCCCCAGTGTCTTACTTGCACATAGTTTGGACAGAGTCCTAGCAACAGTTGAGGTGAATGCCAGATTTTACCCAGTGTCCACCTTTGCAAGCTCCAGGTGGAGTTCTCCTGTGTCCATCATCTTTGGAGGAGATTAAGGGTGCTGCCAGGAGCTGACACGTCTATCATGGGAAACATTATTATTATTATTATTATTATTATTATTATTATTATTATTTATACATTTTAAGAGCCATACTCAGCAGATCTCTGAAGAGTTTGAGGACCATCTATGTATTAAGTATATATAAACTAAACAAACTTTGCTTGTTCCTAGGAAATTTACTTATTTTAGGCTTAACTTTGAAAACATATAGAAAGGTAAATAAAGCTTATTCCTGTAATTAATTTCAC
Organism: Rhynchomys soricoides; assembly: GCA_019843965.1. Taxonomy (NCBI): domain Eukaryota; kingdom Metazoa; phylum Chordata; class Mammalia; order Rodentia; family Muridae; genus Rhynchomys; species Rhynchomys soricoides. Next base: position 6,619,275 of record JADRCH010000243.1, read on the forward strand.
TAGTACATGATGACAAAGAATTTGATCATTTTAAGGTAACTATTAACTTACATGTCTTAATCATCTTTAAGAGTTTACAGTAAGTTAGTAGCTTTTATAAAATGAGAATTTTGCAGCTTTATCTCTGTTTAGTTTAGTCTTAAAAATCACACATTTCCAATTTATCACATATACCATATTTGTAAAACATCCATTGTTTCTAGCAGCTAAAGGTCAGGTCCACTTTGATATGTTAAGTAGGCACCTCATCTGTTTGTCCTATATTTGAAACTTCACAATGGGTAGTATTGTCCACAGAAGGCTGGAATCTCTAATATTAATTATTAATCAAGAATGGCCTCCATTGACTTGCCCATTGACCAATATGATAGAAGAAAGCCCTTAATTTTTGTTCCCTCTTCCATGGTGTCTCTAGATTGTATTCAGTTCACAAAAACTACCTTTCCCAGGACCAGAAGATTCTATTTTACTCTGCCCTGATCGAGACTCCTAAGATGAGACTGGTGTGAGTTGCCAAGAGTATAACATAACAATCAATAGTTTGGAAAAGAAAAGAAAAACAGAAAAAGAAAATGACAGATGTAAGACAGCTGGTGTCTTAGTCTGGATTTTACTGTTGTGAACAGAGACCATGACCAAAGCAACTCTTTTTAAACAACATTTAATTGGGACTGGCTTCCAGTTTCAGAGGTTCAGTCCATTATCATCAAGGTAGCAGCATGGAAGCATCCAGGCAGGCATGGTACAGAAGGAGCTGAGAGTTCTACATCTTCATCCGAAAGCTGCTAGCAGAATATTTTCTTCCAGGTAGCTAGGATGAGGGTCTTAAACTCCATACCCACAGTGACACACATACTCCAACAGGGCCACACCTTTAAATAGTGCCACTCTCTGGACTGACCATATATAAACCATCACAGCTGGGGATTAGGAACCTGACTGAAATAAAGAAATTAAACTTTTAAAGGTCTCAGAAAATGAATTCTGGAAATTTCCAATGTCTTGAGATGAGAGAAGCTTGCAGCACTTCATGAAGAATAAGGAGACAGCCATGAAATAAATGAACTATCAAGAAGGGTAACAGGTGCTTGCACACATGAGTGAGGAGGGTTCAAGAACTTTGAAAAATACTTACGTAAGGACTTGCAGTTTTCTGCTGTAACAATTGGAGAACCAATAGAGCATTTTCAGAAATTTAAAAATCCATGCTACGATTAGTATCTTTTTCTGCTTTTTCCTTATGGAACAAGATATAAAGTTCTCAATTATTGCTCTAACACTATGTCCAATGGCTTTGAAACATTATGATTTATGGACTAACTATCAAAAATTATAAGCAAGTTAGTTCCCAATTAAATGTTTTCATTTATAAGAGTTGCCTGGATCCTGATGCCTATTCATAGAAATAGAACAGTAACTAAGATAGTTACTACCACAAATGTTGTGCCACTGTTGCAGCAGCATATCATGTAGGCAATTCATGCTTGTAGATATAAGGATTTACTTCACTTAATCTTAGCCAAAAGGCGGAGAAGCGATTACTTGTTTGCCTTTCCTCTCTGGTAGCACGCAGAATACGTCCCAATATCGTAAGCACAAGTGAGTAGGGGTTTCAGGCCCTTGGTAGGCACTAGCTCAGTCTCTTTGGATTAAATGATATATCTGTGGGTTAGCTTCAGCAATAGGTCCTTGCTGTCATTCTGTGGAAGGCAACCAATGACTTTGGAGTTTTCCATTAGGTCTCTGTGGCCCACATCTCAATTAGATGTAACTCATTCCTGGCACTGGAGGTTTCATTTGTGGTGAAAGAAGTCTAACTGGGGCCTTGTCTGACCATTACTTGGTGATAAATGATAGATAGATAGATAGATAGATAGATAGATAGATAGATAGATAGATAGATATTATCACAATGTTTCAACTTAGGTTATTCTATGACCTCTCAGATGGAACTTAGTTTTAGCTGTCCCTCTCAGTATTTGCTGAGTGTTCGTCTTTTCCCCTCTCCATTTAATCCTCTCTTTCATCTATTTCTACTTTCTAAAGAAAACCTTCCCTTCCCACTAGTCCCTTGCTGTATACCTAACCTCGGTTGTCATACAGATAGTGGCATATGTATAGAGAGAGGGCTTAAAAGATAATTTACTTAAGGATGGTGATTCCTTACTTGCTTGGTTAGAGTTACCCCAGATATTTTGAGGATATTCTGAACAGAAAGAAGTCTCTGATTTCTTTCTCAGACCATTTGCCAGTTTTACATAGGAAAATTGCTGATTTGTGTGTGTTTATTTTGTATCATACTATTTTGGTAATAGTGTTTTTCAGCTGTAGAAGTTGCCTGGTGAAGTTTTTATAGTCTTTATGTATAAAATCATATCTTCTGCAAACAAAGATCATTTGAGTTCTTTTTTTTTTCTATTTGTATCATTTTGATCTCCTTCAGTTGTAATATTGATCTAGATAGCACTTCAACTTCTATACTGAATAGAAATGGAGAGAGTGGCCACCCTCATCTTGTTCCTAATTTTAATGGATATATTTTGGGATTCTCTCCACTTGGGTTGATATTGGCTATGTTTTTATTGTAAATCATCACCTTTATTATGTTATGTCCCTTGTATCTCCAGGGACTTTTATCATTAAGAAATATTGGATTTTTTTTACAGGATCTTTCTGGAACTAATGAGATGATCTGGTGCTTTTTATCTTTTAGCCTGTTTGTATGGTGGATTACATTTATATATATTGGTCTATATATTTTGAATCCCTTCTTCTCTGAGATGAAGCATGATTTATCATGGTGGATGATCTCTTTGATGAGTTCTTGGTTTCAGTTTACAAGTATTTTATTAATATTTTTAAACCTACATTCATAAAGGAAATTGGTCTGCAATCTTCCAAGATTGTTGGGTCTTTATGGAGTTTGGATATCAGGATACTTATGGTCTCATAAATAATTTGTGCAATGTTTCTTATATTTTTACGTAGTGAAATAATTTTAAGAGTATTGGTGTTAACCCTTCTTTGAAAGATTCGTAGAATTTTGTGCTAAAGCCATCTGGCTATGGGCCTTTTTTCTTGTTGGGAGAATCTTAATTCCTGCCTCTATTTCATTGGGGGTTATAGGTTTGTTTAAATTGCTTTACTGATCTTGATTTAATTTTAACTCTGGGTGTACCTGTGTGTCTGGGTGTCTGTGTCTGTGTGTGTGTGTGTGTGTGTGTGTGCGCGCGCGCGCGTATGTGTGTGTATGTGTATGTATGTATGTGTATGGGGGGGGGATAGGGAAGTGGTTTACACACCATGAAACTTAGCAAAGCCATTACAGCCCCACATCAGTTCTAAGTGCCCTGCTGAATCAACATTCTTAACTTTTAGAAACTTAACTTTAAGAAATAAGTTCTTTCTTAACTCTCTTGTAAACAGAGGTCTATGGAGCCAGTGACCTACATATCAAAACCCTACCTCTCAGATGTGTAATTCTCTATGTATCACCAAGCCTTCCTTTATTGTCTTCTTGGCTCTAACTTCTATGGGGGTGTCAACTTATGATTACTAAATGTCACTAATGGCTTTCATATGTTCAACAGGAACTGAATTCCTCAAGTCTTCTTAAAAGATAGAGACTTCATTGCAAAGTTACATTTGGTTCACTACTTTAATGACAAGCAATTTGTTCTCATTTGCCCTTTGCCCAACAGCCCCAGGAGCCAGGCTTTGAGGCGTTCTTGAGCTCTGTGTTTTAATATCTCTAATTCAAGCAGTTTGAAAGAGAATATTCCTTAATTATCATGGTTTTTCTTACTGAGCAGTGCTTAAGGTCTTGTCTCTCTGCAATGCTGAGCCACAGGATTTTCCTTTCTCTGTATTGAAGTTCAGAACTAAGAAGTATGTTTTATCATTTCTACCTTCCTCACTGTCTGATATTTTCACTGGTTCCAGGAGTTTGATCTTTAGTACAAAGTTGACTTGTACTCTCTCTTTCCTCTGTGTTGTGCCAACTGTAAGAAACAACAAACCAACAGCTCAGGCTCCTTTACTTCCCCTTTCCTGTCTAGTCAGAGTCACATGCGGAAGACATCATCTGCATATCTTTTTCTCATTGTAATTTGTCTTTTCTATTAGGAGTTCTTTTTAGATAAATAGCTGAGCTTCAGCTATAAGTCTCATTGCCCACAGCAAAGAGTATACAACTGCCATAACAGCCTGCTTATAACCCTATCTCATGCATACTTCTGTCAGGTATTTAATGTATTTTCTATTTCACAGCTGTTAGGATTGGTTCCAATGTTTCGAATTAATCCGGCCCCCAAAATTGGGAATCTGCATGTCCAAATGCTGAAGGTCCTTGTCCCCAGTTGGGTTTTGGTCAATCAATAAAATGCCAACAGCCAATGGCTGGGCAGGTAGACTTAGGCAGGACCTTTAGATTTTCACAGGCTAGGAACTAGGGAAAAGGAAGATGGAAAATTACCATGACTAGGGGGAGAAGTATGGAACATAACAGCTGAAAGAGAGAAAGCCAAGTTGTCACTGTCTACTTACTTGAGTGGGCCTTGGGTAACAGGGGAAAGTATAGAAGTGACCAGATTTTGAGCTAGTCAAAACATGTCAGAAATTAACTGGCATGAGTGTGTGTGTGTGTGTGTGTGTGTGTGTGTGTGTGTGTTTGTGTGTTTCATTCATGAATCCAGATTGCTCCTGGGTGGGTGTGCATATGAGACCTGCCATGAGCTAAAGTGGTGTAACCAACTACCACTACACACAGCCAATGAGGTGACAACTCTATACACACATAGTGAACTCCTCTCATCAAGAAAACATGATACCACATACACATAAAGAAAAGTTATCAACCTGGGGGTTCCCATGAAAACACACTATGCCTTTAAATGTTCAGCCATGGTTGAATGTATTATCACCTATAACAAGGAAATTCAGTTTTCACTATAGCAATGAAGCACAACAACTCATACCAGATAGCAGAAAGTAGCACCTTGTACTGTGTGGACAATGATCTTTGGGTTTTGATTGAAGAACTGTATTAAGTATATGCCAAGCAAGAGTAAAAGAATAAATACAAGGTACTGATAGAGAGAAGCATCAGAAAGATAACAAAATAATAAATCTGATCCTCACAACAGCTCTATTGGGCCCTCAAACTGTAAATCCACATAAACTATCCCTACGTTAATTTGCTTGTTGCCAGTTATTCATGAGCAATATAAAAGTAACTAACCAAGGAATACAGTGGAAAATTGTGGCTTTAATGAGATTGGTGGTATATGTCTTTAATTCCAGCACTCAGTGTCAAAAGAAGTAGATTGTGACTTTGAGCTTAGATGGAAGCTGCCACAGCAAGCTCTTAACTCCAAAACAAAACTAAGAATAGCTCAGGAATACAATGCTTGCTTACCAAGCCAAAACATACACAACAACAACAACAAACAAACAAACAAACAAAAAACCAAAAAATCAAAAAAAAAATAGCAACAATAAAAGAAACTCAAACTGTAACTAGATAAACTTTTTTTTATTAATTGAAGACTTTTAAAATTTATACCAGATTTTCACAATCATCTTGTCTCACAAAATACTTCATTTAAAAGATATCTCACATTCTACCTTTTAAGTTCTGATCTATGCATTATTATATTGCATATTACAACTTTATTTGTTAAATGTGTTTTCAATTGACAAGGAAAGTTATCAGTTTTTATTATGTGATAAAGCCATGTCTCCACAGAAAAACTGGGTCACTTAAAGCAACGATGGCATGGCTCATGGTCACAGTGGCTTGATTTCTTAAGATCAAAATCTTGTGGGAAATTAGGAATGTTCCTAAGAAATGTCCAAATATTTTTCCACCAAACCAGTATACACTTCAGTTTTATTTTACACAAATATGCAACATGCGTAGAGGATTGATAGAGTCCAGTTCATGAAGACTCATCCAAGAAAAGACATATAAACTGTATTTTAAAATCATTCACTAATAGCTCTGCCTTACTTCTTCTGTCTGGCTTTTATCTGAAAACTGCAGAAAGAAATGTGGAGCAGTTTAAACATAGATCATAATCAGAATAATGAAATAGTTTTAAAAGGTATAAATGAGTCTTTTCACACTTGTAGTAATTTGAATAATAATGGACCCAACAGATTTATATATTTGAATGTTTTGTCCTCAGTTGGTGGAATTGTTTGGGAAGGCATAGAAGGTATGACATTATTGGAAGGGTTATATCTTTGGGATTGGGCTTTAAGGTTTAAAATATGTCATTCCAAGCTCTCTCTCTCTCTCTCTCCCTCCCTCCTTCTTTCTTTCCCTCCCTCCTATGGGTAGATCAGATGTAAGCTCTCAGCTACTCTTTCAACAGCATGCCTGCCTGTCTGCTTCCATACACCTTCCATGATGGTCATGAACTCTAAGCTTTTGAAAGTGTAAGCCATTATTAAATGCATTCTTCTGTAAGTTGCCTTGGCCATGGTGCTTTGTCATGGGAATTGAAAATTAAGGCAGCATATAAGCTACTTTAGCTTGAATATCCCATAATAATTTAAGCTTTAGCAATTGAAAATATGTTATCTCTTTTCCCTTGTTATATTTTTGTGAGCCACTGTGAATTATAATATTTAATGAGTAATTTGGTGAGCATATTAAGTGTATTATTAGTTATATGCCACTTCTACTCCACATACAAAGCAGCAGAAACAAATACAAATAGGAATCCAAGTGAAAGGTGAACGTAAGGGAGTAATTGGGGTAAATATTATCAAAAGGGCATGAACTCTTAAAGGACAAGTACAAAATATACTTTAAAAGATTGATTTGAAATAGATACAAAAAAGGAAAACCTGGGGAAAAAGGGCAGGTACAATGATCTTCAAATATAAAAACAGGAAATCTAGCCTAATAATTTAATAACTATTTTATCTTACATGTAAAGTAGAAAAAGAGATATCAACTCTGCTTGAGCCTCTAGTTTACTGTGAGACTCATTCATCATTTAAAAAAGACTTGAAATTGTCAAAAAATTAAATAAGTAAGTAAATTAATATACAAAATGCATGAAAACATTTAAAATTCTATAATAAAGAAGACACTCTAGGGAAATGATTATAGTTTTGACAATAACTATAGAAGTAAATAATGGTAATCATTAAAATTATCTTAACATCAATAAGAGAATGAATAAATATATCCTACTATACTTATATAAAGTATTACACAGCCATTACAAGTCAGTGCAGTTATAACTAGCAACATATAAATAACTTATAAAATAATTATGTTGATGGAAAAATTAATCCATGAAAAAATGATTTACCACATTATCACATGTATAGTTTAAAATCACAAGAGTAATGTATACTGTATATGAACACATTCATACTTGGCTATATTTGAAAATCTATGGAAATGCAAAACACTGAATTTAAAGCAATTCATCACTTAAGGATACAATGAAAGAAAACAACATGAGTAAAGATTTTAAAAGAAGTTTCTTTTGTATATGAAAATTTTAAATATACATGCTTATTTTTAAATAATTTTTGAATAAATGAAATATTTGATCCTATTTTGTGATTAAAACAAACATATTTCTCATGATCTCATGATCTTCATTAAAAAAAACAGTTTTTGTTTTATGGAAAGCAAGGAAACATAAAGAAGAAGTAAATGAGCCTCTGCCTTTTCCTGACATAAACGATGCTCACTTATAATCTTGAAAATAGACTTCTAAGTCTCAGAAAGATTTTACAATTATCATCCAGGTAACACTCTACATGTCGAAGGAACATCAGGAAACAGACAGCAGAAGGTTAGTTCCTGGTAGAGGTTCCATGGCAATGGGGAAAGATAAATAAACTCAATTAGTACATTATAAGTCTGATAGAAATGACATTGGCTATAAAGAAATGCCAAGCAGAGTTTAAGGCTAAATTGCAATTTAAATAAGATGCTTGACACAAAACAAGGCAAACAAACACAAACCCCACTGCACTGTAAAAATACATTCAGATTAAAGATTTGAGACAAGTGTTAAATCAAACATGGGCACCTCTGTGTTTGGCTCACCGCTGATAGAGAGCATAGCAGAGGCCTCAAAGGGTATCAAGATTGTAGTGGGCTGGAAAACAAGAAAAGAGGAAGAAGAGGAAGGAGATGGGTGTGGGAACAATGAGGAGCCTTAAAGAAGGTTGAAGGGTCTGTCCATTTTTATGAATTAGATGGTAATCCTTCTGAGAAATTTTGGATATGATCTCGCAGTTGTAAAAGGTATACTCTGGCTTTCATGAAGCTCCAGTAAAGAAAGATAGGGATCAGACAGACAAATTGAAAGCTCTTGTAAGGATCTAGCAGATGATGGTGCTCTACAGCCCTAGAAAATTAGCATTTGGAAATACTTTCTGTTAGTGTGTTAATAGTCCTGGAAGCTGTAGGAACTTAAAGCCCTCTCTGTATTTGTTTTTGAAGCAACATGAGGCATACAAAATTAAAGGGCACCCTAACAGAGACAAGCATGATTCTGGCATGTGCCAATTTCAGTGTTATAACTGAAGGTATATGAGTTTTCATATTAAGGGTTTGGCCACAGAAATGCTGAATGGCAAACAAGAAGCAACCTTCTTTCTTAACTCAAATGTTTACAGAGGTTTGGAAAGTTTTTCCATGTGCCATGACGAAAAACATGTACAAAATTAAAAGAGTACAAAATACTGAATTAAATGAGGCTTTCTAACAATGTTTTTTGTCTTTTCTTTTCCCTTTCTTTCTTCCTTTCTTTTTTTCTCTTTCCTTCCTTCTTTCTTTTTTTCAATGTACTCATATGTATCTAACAAGATAATCAGCACTATTTTTGTGCTTTTATGAGGTAGGTTACTTGGGAAAAGTTCTAGGGCTTCTATAAAATGGAGAAAATGATCCCTGTTGGCTAAAAGTGCATTCTACTGACCAAATAGTCTCTCAACTTTTGAAAAGGCCTAAGGAAAATTTTGTAAGTGTTTGGGAGTTGCTACTTCTGAGCCAAAGATCAATTCTCTGTCTGTCTCCCTCCAGTTCTCTTTGTTCCCCAATGTAGCCATAAAAACAAAAGAAAACAAAAACAAAACAACAAACAAACAAAAACCCAGCAGTATTGTCAAGACAAGGTGGCTTCTATAAAATGCCATCATCTGTGAAATCCACATCAATTCCTTGCTAGATGACTTAGACCAAAACATATTCAGCTTTTAAATTTTTCACTGCATGCACTAAACATATGGTATAATACACATTCTGAATAATACTGTCATCTGTTTTGGTTTATACCACTAACCCCTTAATTACAAAACAATTTCTAAATGAACAATTTACTCAACAATGACTGAGGTTTATTCTGTGTTACTTTAGAAGTTTTAAAAATGCTGTTCCAATTGTTGCAGAATATCTCAGAGTTGACATTTTAAGAGGAATTCAGATGGCTGAGATATGAATAATTGACTCTCATATCCAGATGATGAGCAATTGTTCCTGTCAGTTTCCCTAGGAGCTCTAATTATGACTCCCACAGTGGGCTTGTGATTCTCATCCAGCCTGCTACCCACATGCTGCCCAAGGCCAACAAATGAAATGTTCGCCCTAGATTAGGTTTCTAATCACAGTTTTAACAGGCATAACTAGCTAAAATGCATTGGTCTAACTTTGGGCTTGAAAGTTTTGTGGGTGATTTGTTGTTCCTATAACTCTGCTGGAGCTCCTGCCTGGCTATAGAAGGTGGCCTCTTCAAGTTCCATAGCCCCAATGCTGGGAATCTTAGCTAAGACCATCTCAATGATTCTTGTGAGCCTCTTCTATCCCAGATCTCTGGCATATCCTTGAGATGCCCCACCCTGACCCCTAGAACTCAAGTCCAAGTGGATGAATGACCTCAATGTAAAACTCGAAATCAATTTGGCAGTTTAGATATACCATTCCTGGGCATATACCCGAAGATACCCCCATTATACCACAGGGGCATTTGTTCATCTATGTTCAAACCAGCTTTATTTTTGTGGTGGTTTGAATATGCTTGGCCTAGGGAGTAGCACTGTTAGGAGATGTGGCCTTGTTGGAGGATGTGTGTCACTGTCAGGGTAGCCTTTGAGACCTGTCTTCTAGCTACATGGGAGTCAGCCTTCTCCTGTCTGTCTATGGATCAAGACGTAGAATTTTTGGCTTCTCTAACCCATGTCTGCCTAAATGCTGCCATACTCCCACCTTGATGATAATGGACTGAACCTCTGAACCTGTAAGCCAGCCCCAATTAAATGTCCTTTATAAAAGTTGCCTTGGCCATGATGCCTCTTCACAGAAGTAGAAATCCTAAGACAATTTGTAATAGCCAGAAACTGGAAACAATCTAGATCCCCTTCAGCTGAAAAATGGATAAAGAAAATGTGGTACATCTACACAATGGAAGACATCATGAATTTTGCAGGCAATGAAAATATCATCCTGAGTGAGTTAACCCAGACCCCAAAGGACATGCATGGTATATACTCACTTATAAGTGGATATTAGTCATAAAATACAGTATGCCCATGCTACACTCCACAGACCCTAAAAGCTAAGCAAGAAGGAAGGCCCAAATGAGAATGCTTGAATCTCTTTTAGAAAGGGGAATAAGAGTTATAGGAGGCAGATGTTGGAAGGGAACTGGACATTAGAGTAATAATTGTTTTATAGACCCTTTAAGTACAGTAATTTAAACTTAAAACATAAATTTAGTCATCACAGTGACCCTCATGATCATCAAATGTTGGCTCCTCTGGATTATGACGTATTCTTTTGTTCATTTCATAGCCTCCAGTACTCTCATAGAACCCCATCTTAATTCTTCTTCTTCTTCTTCTTCTTCTTCTTCTTCTTCTTCTTCTTCTTCTTCTTCTTCTTCTTCTTCTTCTTCTTCT